>JAVGWX010000025.1:12372130-12657130 GCA_036924085.1 Ariolimax columbianus | reverse complement strand
TCTGCTCTGAAATTGCTATATATGTATATGTATCTGTATCTGTATCTGTATATGTTTATGTATATGTATTTGTATATGTATCTGTATATGTATCTGTATATGAATCTGTATATGTATCTGTATATCTATCTGTATATGTATCTGTATCTGTATATGTATCTCTATATGTATCTCTATATGTATATGTTTATGTATATGTATCTGTATATGTATCTGTATATGTATCTGTATATGTATCTGTATATGTATCTCTATATGTATCTCTATATGTATCTCTATATGTATATGTATCTGTATATGTGTCTGTATATGTATCTCTATATGTATCTCTATATGTATATGTTTATGTATATGTTTGTGTATATGTATCTGTATATGTATCTGTATATGTATCTGTATATGTATCTGTATATGTATCTGTATATGTATATGTATCTCTATATGTATCTCTATATGTATATGTATCTGTATATCTATCTGTATATGTATCTCTATTTATATCTCTATATGTATCTCTATATGTATATGTTTATGTATATGTATTTGTATATGTATCTGTATATGTATCTGTATCTGTATCTGTATCTGTATATGTATCTGTATATGTATCTGTATATGTATCTCTATATGATCTCTATATGTATCTCTATATGTATATGTATCTGTATATGTATCTCTATATGTATCTCTATATGTATCTCTATATGTATATGTATTTGTATATGTATCTGTATATGTATCTCTATATGTATCTGTATCTCTATATATATCTCTATATGTATCTGTATATGTATCTGTATATGTATCTCTATATGTATCTGTATAAGTATCTCTATATGTATATGTTTATGTATATGTATTTGTATATGTATCTGTATATGTATTTGCCGCTCAACCGCTTGAACAGACATCTTGAAATAGACCATCACCTCCCGGAGTTGGTCGAGGTACTTGAACTAGACCCTCATCTCCCGGAGTTGGTCGAGGTACTTGAACTAGACCATCATCTCCCGGAGTTGGTCGAGGTACTTGAACTAGACCATCATCTCCCGGAGTTGGTCGAGGTACTTGAGCTAGACCATCATCTCCCGGAGTTGGTCGAGGTACTTGAACTAGACCATCATCTCCCGGAGTTGGTCGAGGTACTTGAGCTAGACCATCATCTCCCGGAGTTGGTCGAGGTACTTGAACTAGACCATCATCTCCCGGAGTTGGTCGAGGTACTTGAGCTAGACCATCATCTCCCGGAGTTGGTCGAGGTACTTGAACTAGACCATCATCTCCCGGAGTTGGTCGAGGTACTTGAACTAGACCATCACCTCCCGGAGTTGGTCTAGGTACTTGAGCTAAACCATCACCTTCCGGAAAGTCAGTGTGGATTTAGAGTTAGTCGAGGTACTTGAGCTAGACCATCACCTTCCGGAAAGTCAGTGTGGATTTAGAGTCGGTCGAGGAACTGTGGACATGATATTTTCGGCGCATCAGGTGCAGGAGAAATGAAAACATAGCCGCGAGCTCTATTTTACGTTCATTGACCTCACAGGGCATTTGATACGGTCAGCAGAGGTGGGTTATGGCAGGTCATGTCTAAATTCAACTGTCCTAGCAAATTTGTAACTGTGGTAAAATAGCACCACGAGGGCATGCGTGCACGTGCACTTGACAGCACGAGCCCTCTCCACCATTTGAGGCCAACAACGGTGTGAAACAGAGATGTGCACTTGCTCCGACACGGCTCAGTATGATGTTTTCAGCTATGTTGACGGACGCCTTCAAGAATACCAAGTATGACATACCAATACAGTACCGCATGGGTGGTGGATATTCAATCTACGCAGACTGAAGGCGAAGACCAAGGTGATGCGCGACACGATATGCAAACTCTTGTTTGCGGATGACTGTACTCTGAACGGTAGCTCAGAATGGAAAATACAGGAGGGAATGGACCGGTTCGCTGCTGCTTGTGACAACTTTGGCTTGACGATTAGCACAAAGAAAACTGAGGTCATGTATCAACCATGTTGATTTGTGAGTTCAGTATTGTTGTTATTTGTTGTCCCTGGTGAAGGCCTATTGGTCGTAACATAGATTTTGTTTGTGTTCTCGTCTCGGTGCGGCATCTGACCTTACGCATTTTAAAATTTTGTTTAAATTCAAGTTTAATCAACTTTTACATTTTGTTCAGAGCGGATCACAATATATATCACACTAGCCCACAAAAGACAGTAATAGATTGTCGACACCCAATTCTGAGCTGACCAGGAGACACGAAGAGGGCAAACAAAAATGTGTGAACTCCCAGCCAAGAACATGATTGTTGAAAGCTACGTATCTTCCGGCTGTACTCCCCGCGCGTGGATATTAGGTACACTGGCACAAAAACACGTGCTGGATCAGGGAGTCTAAAACATGAGGCCCGTGGGAAACATGAATCACAATTCTTGGTAGGAAATACTAATTTATTGCATAAACAATAACAAACAACAACAACCATAATCTTTCACCGTTTTCTGTTCCAACTTTCTTTCTTCATGTCTATCTCTGTCTTTCTCTCTCTCCCACTTATTACTATTTTTATGTTTGTTTACTCATCTTTGTCCTAAGTGGCATACCGTGATTCACATTCTCGGCCATTATCTGGCTGCCTGCTTGCATCATCATCATGTAGCATGTCCATTATAGAACGTCGTTCTCATCACAGTCTGTCTGAAAGAAACTCTTTCCCTTGCCAAAACTCCAGCCTCCGCCACAGTCATACCCAGGCATTCCTGGATATCTTGGTTCCCTCGTCTTCTTGGTCTACCCCTGCCTGTTTTGCCTGGCACCATATCCTCCATTACTGTTCTCTCGAGACCGTTGTGTCTCTTGATGTGACCAAAGCATTTACATTTTCTAGCCAATAGGGAATTGATAAAACCAGTCCTACTCAGCTCTCAACTCTTGCTGAATGTCTAAATTTGTCTTTTTCTCTGTCCATGGTATTCTGATAATCTTTTTGTAACATTTTGACTCTAAGAATTCGATTCTTTGTCTGCAAGTTTTGGTAATCGTCCATGATTCGCAGCGATAAGCTGCCACAGAAAAAAACACAGGCTCTCAAGATTTTTACTTTTATCATTTTGTTGGTGCTCTGCCATAATTTTTTCAGGCTGTTCAGTCTCTGCATTGCCATCGCCATTTTTGTCAATTCTGGAGCCAAGATATTCAAAATGCGTGACCTATCTATTTCCTCACCACCTTCTGTAAATGTATGCTGACATTGTGTTTTATCAGTGGTCATTATCTTTGTTTTTTAAATGTTTATGAACATATTTTGATCTTTACTTTGTCCATTTAAGGCTGAAAGTAGCTGCTCTAGCCCTTCTGCACTTCTTGATAGTATCACTGTGTCATCTGCGTATCGTAACTCTGGAATCTCGTACCCCCCAATCGTAAATGGGTCGAAACTTTTCAATGTTCTCCTCTTCTCGAACATTTCTCATTATACATTCCGCAAATATGTTGTACAGATAAGGTGAGAGGATACATCCCTGTCGGACTCCCTTTTGTACTGCAAACCAATCTGATATTTGCCCAGATACTCGGACAGCGGCTTGCTGATCTTGGTATAATGTTTCAATGAGATGGACTATATGCAAAGGAAGCCCAATTTCCTTCATGATTCTCCACAGATTTTGATGTTTTACCGTATTGAAGGCCTTGGTGTAATCAATGAATTATTTGTACAGGTCTACATTAAACTGCATTTTTTGTAGATATTACTCATATCTTCTTCTTCTTCTTCTTCTTCTTCTTCTTCTTCTTCTTCTTCTTTGCGTTCGGTTTCGTATGCTCGTTTTATGCCACCATATTGAATATGGGGTCCCTGGTCCCTCTGTCTTTCCTAAAACATGCCAGGACTACGTGAATTTCAGATTCAAACAGTTTCTCTATCCTTTTTAATAGGATTCGCAAGAGTATCTTGCTAGCGTGGCTGATCAGCGCGATAGTTCGGTAGTTTGTGCACAGCTTCAGGTTGCCTTTTTTGGGGAGGGGAATATAAATTGATTTCTTCCATGCTTCTGGTCACTCTGCGCTGTGCCATATCTGTTTACACAGCTTTTGATAGACTCGAGCACATGCCTCCCCTCCTGCTTGTAATTAGCTCTTCTTGGATATCATCGCATCCTGGGGACTTTCCCTTTTTCAGACTTTTGATTGCTGAGCGTACTTCCTCCAATGTTGGTTCAGGTTCTTTCTCTTGCTTTGGTAGGATTGTAACTGAGAGCTTTGTGCTATCTCCATACATGGCTCTGCAGTACTCTCTCCATCTATTCAGTATGTCTTTGGTTTCTATTAATGTGTTATCCTCTTTGTCATTGATGACACGTGGAACCGGGCGGAACTCACTTGTCAGTGTTATTTTCGCACTAATGGCCTTCTGATCAACAGAGAATGTGTTGCGTAATTTTGTGGGTTTTGTTTTTGGTCCGTTTTCTAGCCCAGTTTCTGCTCTCTTCATACTCCTTTACGGCGATGCTGTATGGTTGTTTCCAATGCCCATAATGAATAGGTTTACTCTTTTGTGCGCCCTGAAAAGGATTATAAGTGGTGGGTTGCAGTAGCTTTCCTCACATCCCGAGCGTGCTGATGAAGGTGGACCTGGATGCTTGGCTTCATCGGCATGTCGCTCACTACTACGGAGATCACGCCGATCCCTCGTCTCGTTAGCCAGGCTGCCATGAAGACAACCTGTTTCTAGGGTGGGGTACGAAAAAGCCAATGTAAGGGTCTTGGTCAGTATATTTTTCCTGACCAGGCGTTAGTCTTCCTCACCCTTTACTAGGATAGAGCGAAGAATTTGGGCAATGGAGTCGAGATGTAGACCACGTCACGAATAAGGCAGTTCGGGATATCGTTAAGAGACAGGTCGGCCAATATAAAGACCTATTGACTTTGGTAAAAGCACACCAGCTCACATGGTATATGCATGTTTCAAGATAGTCTGGGTTGACCAATCTCGTCTGGTATGAGCATGTTTCAAGATAGTCTGGGTTGACAAAGCTCACATGGCATGGGCATGTTTCAAGATAGTCTGGGTTGACAAAGCTCACATGGCATGGGCATGTTTCAAGATAGTCTGGTTTGACCAATCTCGTCTGGTATGAGCATGTTTCAAGATCGTCTGGTTTGACCAAGCTCACATGGAAGCGTAAGAGAGGGAGGCAACAACAAAAAAAAGAGATGGGAAGACAAATCCAGAGAGTGGACGGGAAAGTCCATAGCTAGAACAGATATTCTGGCTCAAAACCGAGTGCAGGGGAGATAAATGGTCCAATAATCTGTTGTATTAGTGCCCCAATGATCTTTTTAGGTTACCGGACCTGCGATATTATGATGATTCTAGGATATTAGACTTATCCCTGCTATACTAGCCAGGAAAAAAGGAATTCGCTTAAACTCCGTGTGCTGACCCTTGCATCTTCAATCTGGGCATTAAAACCACAGCGTCATCGAATTGGGCAAAAAACGCTAACAGGATTTTTAATTCTTGAGTCACAAATTGTGCACCATATGACTCCATTAGCTTGATTTCATTTGAGTACTTTAATCTGGCTTCGTGAAATCTTTTACGCCATTAAGTTGACTTCAATTGCTCTTTGTTTCCATTAATTGTAATTCCCGCGATTCTTTGTTGGTGAAAATTACTACGTATGGCCATTTGTTCGTTTGCTAGACTTTACACAATTCGTTAAACACCAAATTGAATATATGCAGCCCTCAGATAGGTTAAGCTTTGAGAACCTCGCGCTAGACTGTGGAACTTGGCTAGGTTAAGTTGACACGAGAAACTCATTGAAAGAATAAAGTTGTGAAAAGTTTCGTTGCTGCTGCCAATACAAAAAAAACGGCATGGGAAACGTAAAAGCGATATTGCATCTCCCAGATAATTGTTTCTCCATAAAATAAAAATCCAGGATGGGGAATAAAAACTCCTACACACACTGGATTAAGGATGAGACTTTCGGGATTTAGCCAAGAAGCCACTTTTGTCTGGTTTGTCAATCCTACGCGGAAAGTTACTAATCCTTCCGTTTTTCCGTGAGAGTAAATAGGACATGAAAACATTTGTAATGACGTCATCGTAAACAGAGTTCAAGTACTGGAATTGGTATAAAAGAACACAGCATTTGTTGCTCTAGCCAGTTTACAACGAAGCCAGTTTAAGCGTTTACTTTCTTTCTTGTTTACACGAAATTATAAAAACATTTTTGAAGAGTGATTGTGAATAGTGTGTCGATAAAGTGAAATTTAATTTTAAAAGTGTTCAGCCATATCAGAAGGGAAATACAAATAATAAAATTTGGTATTGAACACGCGGCGATTAAAAATAAAAGTAAAATCACCAAAAGTGTTCTGCAGTATTACTGGAACGGTTCAGTACTTACTTACTTATTAGTTGGACCTGTCGATTCAAGATCAAGCACATGTACGTATTACTTGTGTGTTCGTGTATGTGTATTGTGAGTGTATTGTAAGTGTATGTGTGTTCGTATGTGTATTGTGTGCGTATGTGTATTGTGTCTTGTGTGTATTATGTGCGTGTGTGTGAGCGTATGTGTGTTGTGAGTGTATGTGTGTGCATATCTGTATGCGTATGTGTGTTGTGCGTGTATGTGTTAGCGTATGTGTATTGTGTGTGCGTATGTGTGGTGTATGTGTATGTGTGTGCGTATCTGTGTTGTGAGTGTATGTGTGTGCGTATGTGTGTGCGTATGTGTGGTGTGAGTGTGTGTGTGTTGATCATCATCTATCCACTTGTGTCGCTAGACGATGTGGGGAGGTGCAGTTTTCTGTCGTGTACCATCTTTGTCGCCGATGTTGATGTCAATATTTCTTCAGTGTCTAACACCATCTATCCATCTTTTTCGTGGTCTGCCTCTTGCTCTACAACCCTGGTGTCTGGTATTGTAGATACGAGCAGCTGGTAACTTTGGCTGCATTCTTGTCAAGTGTCCAAACTGTTTTGTTCTCTGTATTTTCATGTATTCCATGCATGGTGTTGTACCCACCTTCTGTCTGATTACTTCGTTCCGTACTCTGTCCAGCCTTGTGACCCCGGCAGCCTTGTGACCCCGACAGCCTTGTGACCCCGACATCCTTGCGACCCCGGCCCTTGTGACCCCGACAACCTTGTGACCCCGACCCTTGTGACCCTGACCATTGTGACCCCGACCCTTGTGACCCCGACCCTTGTGACCCCGACCCTTGTGACCCCGACCCTTGTGATCCCTGCAGTCTTTCTCAAACTCATCATTTCGCATACCTTGATTTTTCTTCTGTCTTGTACCTTCGTGAGTGTCCATGTCTGACACTGGTAGCAGATAGTTGGTATCAAAATACTATTTGGTATCAAGACGCTGAGCAGCGCATGAGCTGCAGTGGTCAGCGACCCATAGCTGACTGCTAGCGTCAGGGCCAACGAACCATAGCTGCCAAGACCCTTCTACACCCCCACACGGTGATCCTGGATAACAGGCTGCAGCAGGGCAGAATGGCTAAGGAGAAGGGATCGAAGAGGGAATGCTAACCCCGTACTAAAAAAATGCTTGCTGAAGTCGGATGTGTTGGACCGAAAGGTGCAAATATCGCAGTCAAGCTGTAAACTACGACACAACGCATTCCGTTCTCTGGCCTACATTCTGCTACTCAAGCCCGTGTCAGGGTTTGGTAGCGGGAGATTCAGAACGAACGAAGCCAAGCCAAACTCACTGGATCTGATTTCTTGGACCTTTTGAACAAGGGGATGTCACCAGCAGGCATCTTTGAGTACCGGGTTATCCTCTCCTCTTTGATCCCTTCTTCCTTGGCCAGTCTGCCCTGCTGCAGCCTGTTATCCAGGATCACCGCGTGGAGGTGTAGAAGAGCCTTGGCAGTTCTGGTTCACTGACCCTGACGCTAGCAGTCAGCTTTCAGTCGATAACTACTACAGTTCACTCACTGCACTGCGTTGTTTAGGATCTAGGAATTACGTACAATTCTCGAGCAAAGCGATGAGGAAATGGTGTAAGTAGATAGCACACTGATTCTGGAATGTTAGGCGTCTTGAACAAATTTCTAGGCACCATGACGACCTGCACCCAGGACTTGTTGTCCCCTGGACTAGGTACGATGTAGATGTGGTTAGCATCACGCCGGCCGTCTCTACTTCCAAAACTTGGCGAGGTATCCAATTTTTTTAGACTGGGTCGAGGTCGAAACAAATATTCTGCATCAACTGTGGATTGGGGTGCGTCTTTCATTTGGAGAGTAAGAGGGAGGAGAAAGAAGCGGAGGAGGATTTATGAGAAGAAGAGTAAGAGGAGAAGATTTGTGAGGATACGGATACGCAGGAGGAGAAAGAGAATGAGAAGAAAGAGGAAGAGACGATGTGAAAGGCGAAGAATAGAAAAAGAAGAGAAAATGGTGAAGGAGAAATGGAAAAGAGAGAGAAGTGCAGAAGAAAAGAGAAGAAAAGGATAAGAGAATAGGAAAGAGCGAAAGAGAAGAAAAAGAGTAGAAAGATGAACGAAGAACAAAAGGACGAAGAAAGAAGCAAAAAAAGAATGAAGCGAAAACGAGAAGGAGAAGAGAAAGAGAAGAGAAAGTGAAGAGAAAGAGAAAGAGAAAGAGGGGAGAGAGAAGATAAGAGAAAAAGGCGAAAAAGGAAAGAGGCGAAAAGGAAAGAGGCAAAAAGGAAAGAGGCGAAAAGGAAAGAAGAGAAAAGGAAAGAAGAGAAAGAGGACAAAGGGAAAGAAAAGAGAAAGAGGAAATAAGAATAAAAGTACGAAGAGGAAGAAGAGCAAGAAAAGGAAGAAGTGAAAGAAAACAAGAAAAAGAAAATTGAGGAAGAAGAGGAAAAAATGCGAGATAGAAGAAGAGATAGGAAATTGAAGAAAAAGAAACAGAAAATAGAAGACTCAGAAGAGGAGGAGGCCGAAGAGGCATGAGTAAAAGAAAACGGAAAACTGTCACGTGATACTATTTGAGCGCAGGAATAGCCGTTCTTTGATCTGCGACTCACCACAGATGTCCGTGGTTTCAGCTTTCAGCAGCGGTGACTTCCAAATACGCCTTGGTGGTATAAAGCAGCAGATCTGACCGGTTACACGCTCTCTCGCGATTTTTCAAATAAGAAGGCTATTTAGATCTTCTAAGTTTTTGTTGATTTGATTGAGTAAGTTTGTACATTTGAATCTGATTGATTTAATGATTGATTGATTGGCACGCAGACTTGCCACCCACAGCGTTATAGGTAAGCAAAGACATTTATCAAACGGTCAATGAGGACGGAATGGAGAGACCAGCACAAAGAATTCGAACCAGAAAATGACAGCATAGACAAACTTGGTAGAGATGGACATACCAAAGCTCTTCAGACTCAGAACGGGACATTCCAGACTCACTCAGAACGGGACATTCCAGACTCAAGGCTCACCTCTACAGAATGAGTCTTAGGGACACCGCCACGTGCGATTGTGGAGCACCCAAGCAAACACCAGAACATATCCTGCAGGACTGCCTTATCCTTATTCAGACCAAAGAGAGGCATTCTGGCTAGGGACAACGACCATGCTCGAAAAGTTGTGGGGGACCGGCGAAGTCCTGAAACGCAGTCTCCTTCGTGAACCGGCTAGAAGCATAGCATCAGTTCAACGATCAAGAATATTGATTGATTGATTTATTGATTGATTTATCTTTCCGCTCAAAGCTACCACTACATGTTGGGGAGGAAGACTGACGCCAGGTCAGGTAAAACATACTGATCAGACATGTTAGTCAGGGTCAGGCACAACATACTGGCCAGACATGTTATTCAGGGTCAGGTAAAACATACTGATTAGACATGTTAGTCAGGGTCAGGCAAAACATACTGGCCAAGACCCTCACCTCGGCTTCCTCGTAGCCCTTCCTGGAAACGGGCTGTTTTCATGGCAGCCTGGCTAACGAGGTAAGGGATCGACGGGATCCCCGTAGTAGTGAGCGACACGCATATGAAGCAAAGCATAGCACAACCGCCTGGAGGACCCCGGTCCACCTGGGATGTGAGGAAAGCTACTGCAACCAGCCAATTAGCATCCTTTTCAGGGCGCACAAAATATTAAACCTACTTATTGTAGGCATTCGAAACAACAGCTACTTGTGGCATGCCTACAGGAAGGTCGGATTCCAGAATTTACTGTCAGCTTCATAGCAATAGTTTGACATGATGAAGCTGCTAGCTTCGTGCGCACCCAACTTTAGTCGCCTGTTACTATATCATTGAAAGGTCCAAGTGGGTCTATTGTTAACAATGTGCGTATCGCATGGATCGTCCGAGTGTTCTTGTCGCACAAAATGAAAAGGAAGAATAGTAACACTGGGACCTGCCAAGCAAGTTGTAAGAGGCATTTGAGGGTTGGGCATAGGTCTGCTACCTCATCCTGTAAAAATTATAAGCCAGAAAAACTAAAACGAAATACACAAAACAATCCAAGAAGGAGCCGCTTTAGCTGAGAGGTACAGGCGATAGTCTCTCGAGAGACTATGTTAGTCAGGGTCAGGTGAAACATACTGATAAACCTATATTAGTCAGGGTCAGATGAAACATACTGATAAACCTATGTTAGTCAGGGTCAGGTGAAACATACTGATAAACCTATGTTAGTCAGGGTCACGTGAAACATACTGATAAAACTATGTTAGTCAGGGTCAGGTGAAACAAACTGATAAAACTATGTTAGTCAGGGTCAGGTGAAACATACTGATAAAACTGTGTTAGTTAGGGTCAGGTGAAACATACTGATCAGACAATGTTAGTCGGGGTCACGTGAAATATAATGATCAGACTTTGTTAGTCAGGGTCAGATGAAACATACTGATAAAACTATGTTTGTCTCTGGGTTAAATGAAACATACTGATCATCTTCTTCTTCTTCTTCGTACGCTGTCAGATGTCAACTTGAATATGTTCAAAGAAAGCAGCTGTCATCCTGAGGCTGTCGACACTGCCATAGAGCTTTTCTAGTGTTGGCACTGGTGATGGCCACATGTCCTTTCTCTGATCATCGTATGTTGGGCAATTTTGCAGCAGATGTTCAGCGATCATTTTGCCTGTACCACAGGTGCATTCATTAGTAGCACGTATCTTCAGTTTATTGAATAGATGGTACCTCAGTCTGTTGTGGCCTGTGCGGAGTCTGAAGAACACGACCTGCTCTCTTCTGTTCAACTGGTAATAGGCATCATTTCTTGTGTAGCCAGTATGCTCTGTGTCCCATTTGGCCATGTATCTGGCCCTAATAAACCTTTTGGACTCTTCGTAGGTCACACTAGAATCTGGTAAACATACTGATCAGACTGTGTAAGGCAGGGTCAGGTGAAAAATACTGATCAGACTTTGTTAGTCAGGGTCAGGTAAAAAATACTGATCAGACTTTGTTAGCCAGGGTCAGGTAAAAAATACTGATCAGACTTTGTTAGTCAGGGTCAGGTAAAAAATACTGATCAGACTTTGTTAGTCAGGGTCAGGTAAAAAATACTGATCAGACTTTGTTAGTCAGGGTCAGGTTGAACATGAAAAGAGGACAAAGGGAGATAACAATAAGACGTAGAGCTAACACCTTTTGTGTTTTTTTTTAAATCGACTTTTTGACCTCAAGTCCTGCCGCAGCTTCGCCGTATTTTAAAAAATATACCAAATTACGACAGCAAAGGCGCGAAACAGAAAACTTCAGTCGTTTGTCAATTGTATACAGAGGACATTGGGTATAGGCTGGCGTGACACGGTGAGGAGGCAAGATCTTTGAGAACAACCAGTTGAGTAGCAAAGGAAACGTAGGAAATAGGATTAAATAGAACACACTCTACCGAAAGCACCATTAAACGTGGCTAGACAGACCCTGACATGGAATCCACAGGGAGAGAGGAAAAGAGTTAGAGCAAGGAACACCTGAAGAAGAGATTGGGAAAATGAATTTCTTTTCCTGGACCTTACTGGAGAGATGTGGAAGGGACAGCTCAAGATCGAACTTGCCGGAGGTGGGTTGTCAATGCCCTATGCCAAGAGCGACGGATACTTATTGATAGATAATACTACACCAACCAGCATCCATGCAACGTTAGAAAAAGCACGATTAGGATGGGCCGGACACCTCGTCCGTATGTCAGACGAGCGGCTCCCAAAGAAGCTTCTCTACGGCGAGCTGAGAGAGGGATAGCGCGAGAGAGGGCGCCCAAAGAAACGTTGTAAAGACGGTCTGAAGGACTCGCTGAAAAGTTTCCAAATAGATATCGACACCTGGGAATGTCTTGCGCAAAACAGACCTGACAGGCGAAGCGCAGTCAAATCGGCTACCAGCGAAGACGACCGTGTTGTGAAAGCCCAGAGCAGACGCGAGACCCAGAAATCCCGAACAGCGGGAACATCATCACCTTCTACAAACCTCATGTGCCCGATATGTAGCAGATGTTTTCGTGCCCGCATTGGCCTGTTCAGCCACATGCGCACCCACCCCCAACAGGGAAATCTGTGACAAGGATGATGTCGGCGGTCCTCATCGAAGAAGATGGACAGCTATTTCTTACCCTACACCAACCATTTATTGTCTTTGCACATCAACATCTTGTTTCCTTTCTTATTTCAATCATATTTCTTTTGTGATTTATTATGTTTTCGTTTGCTGTTTTTCCCTGTCGAAGACCTTGTAGTTACGTGGATTTCGTTTTGTTTTTGTCCTGGTTTGGTAGTCGATTCATACCTATTTGTTTTTATCGACTCGTTTCAGTTACCGACATTTCTTCCAATCCCAGAATGCCACGCGAGCAGACCCGTGATATCATTGGTATAATTGGATTTCCGTTTTCCAAAGGACAGGTATGCATTTGTCTGTCAGTTGTATTTTCTCACTGCTTTGTGGCAATTTCAACTTTTAAAAAGTAAAGATACAACTTGTAGTGGATACTGCTGTTGTGGATGAAGTGTTGAGACTTCGTTGTACGAGGCATCAGCTTGTTTATGAGGTTATAAAGAGGGGGGGGGGGTCTGTCTTTTACTCACCAAGTTCCATACTTACCTACTTTTTTTTATACTGGCTTAGAAGACTCCTCTACAGAGTCTGTATACAACCAGTTTCTTGGAGAATGGTTCGACAATCTTAATAGACTCAATCGAATACGATCGGAAACTCAACCTGGCTTTCATAGATCAAGAAATGGCTTTCGATTGAGTAGACAGAAATAAATTATGGGGCATTCTAGACGACTACGGAGTACACGGGCAGCTGTTAGAGAATATGTACTAGCCCACAGCTCGTTTATGAGATGGCCTTCTTAAGGAAGCCTGCATCAAACCACTTTGCATGGTTTACAGGGGAGAAAGAACACACGTGTATTACACCACTCAGCATTGTAGAAAAGCAAGTGGTCATTTTCACAGACGCCCTCGCAGTGTTAATGGCGCTCAAGAACCAGCACAAAAATGAATTGGTGCTCTAGCAGACTCACTCGAACGCCTGTCCTAGTGCTTAAAAAAAAAAAGCATAGTCCAGTGGATACCAGCCCACTGCAGCATTCCAGGCAACAAGGAAGCAGACAGACTCGCCATAGAGAGAGAGAGAGAGAGAGAGAGAGATCAAGACACACACACACACACACAGAAGAGGGAGGAATGCTGCAGCAGAGTGATACAGAAATCACATACAAAGAGACTAAAGCATTCATCAGGACAACGCACAGTGGAAAATGGAAAAAAGACCACCCTGGCCACATAGAAAACGATGCCTACCATCAACTCTCCAGGCGAGACCAGGTGATCATTCTCCGGCTACGCACAGGTCACAACAGACTTAGATGCCATCTGTACAACAATTTCAAGATCGGTACTACAGACCTTTGTGCCTGCAGCACAGCTCCCATGAAGGCAGAACATATTTTGCAGTCCTGTCCACTGTATACCGACAAAAGTAGCATTTGGCGACATCCAGTGTCCTTCCACGAGAAGCTGTACGGAAGTGTACATAGCCTTGAGTCGACTGCTGTCTTTGTTAGAGTCATTGAAGTTCAGAACTGAAGACGAACGAGGAAGAAGAAGTTCCTACTGCATCTTCGCTGTTAACCTACAAGTCATGAATGCCATCCAGTAATTGGCCCTCAACACCATATTCCTATATTACCTTCCATAGTCTAAATCGGTTTACCCGTTCAAATGCCGTTTACTTATCAATGAAGACCTTTCTTATCAATGAAGACATTTCTTATCAATGAAGCCCTTTCTTATCAATGAAGACCACATCAAATGCCTTTTTCTTATCAATGAAGACCTTTCTTATCAATGAAGACCTTTCTTATCAATGAAGACCACATCAAATGCCTTTTTCTTATCAATGAAGACCTTTCTTATCAATGAAGACCTTTCTTATCAATGAAGACCACATCAAATGCCTTTTTCTTCTCAATGAAGACCTTTCTTATCAGTGAAGACCACGTCAAATACCTTTCACTTATCAATGAAGACCTTTCTTATCAATGAAGACCTTTCTTATTAGTGAAGACCACGTCAAATGTCTTTTCTTATCAATGAAGACCACCTGGAGTTTCTTATTGTGTTCTAATCTGTTTTTTTCCCACTTAACTGAACGTAAATATAGTATCTGTGCATCCCCTGTTTTTCCGGAAGCTTGATTGTGAAGCACTAAGCAATGGCTCTACAATAACTCGTACTCGCTTCTCAAGGACCTGTGCGAAGATTTTTTCAACGCGGCTAAGGAGGAATATGGCTCAATAAGAGCTGCAATCTTCTCTAACAGTAATGTCAGGCTGAATAAAAGCTTGTAAAACTCCTCACATTGTACTACAGCCAGAAGGATCCAGATTCCCTTTTCTTTAGTATGCCTCGGAATGCAAGAGCCATTGTAAACTGCAATGTTAGGTATGAAAACAAAAAAGAGATATTAAACAAAGGAGTAAGGAGGTGATTGTCAAACTGTCTAAAGTATTAGTTAGATTGAAGTACTGTGTACAGGTGTGGTCCTTATCGTAGAGGGGATATAAACATGCTGGAAAGAATACAAAGAAGAGCGACAAAACTGAAAGTGGGATTCCAGAATTACAGTTATGAGGAAAGACTAAAAAAAACTGGCCTGCAGTGTCTAGAAAAGAGAAGAATTTGAGGTGACTTAATACAGGTTTATAAGATAATCAAAGGAAAGGTTAAATTAGACTATAACAAGTTTTTCAAAATAAACCACCAACCAGAACAAGAGGGCATAGCTACAAATTAACTAAAGAAAGGTCCAGATTGAATAGTAGGAAATATTATTTTAGTCAGAGAGTGGTGAATGCTTGGAATGCATTGCCACAGGAGATAGTGGAGACAGGGACAGTTAATGCATTTAAGAATAGATTGGATGCGCATAGCTTTTAGAGCAAGGTAATGCAAATGTAACTGGTTGTATACAGACTCTGGTGAGTCTTCTAAACCAGTATAAAGGCGTTATGTTAGGTAGATTGCTAAGTTAGGTTAATTTAGGTTAGGTTAATTTAGGTTAGGTTAATTTAGGTTAGGTTAATTTAAGTTAGGTTAATTGAAGTTAGGTTAATTGAAGTTAGGTTACGTTAAGTTAGCTTAAGTTCTAACTTCAGCTAAGTTATGTCAAGTTATATCAATTTATGTCAAGTTATGTCAAGTTATGTCAAGTTATGTCAGGTTATGTCAGGTTATGTCAGGTTATGTCAAGTTATGTCAGGTTATGTCAAGTTATGTCAGGTTATGTCAGGTTATGTTAGGTTATGCTAGGTTATGCTAGGTTAAGGTAGGTTAAGGTTGGCTAAGGTAGACTAAGGTAGACTAAGTTAGGCTACGTTAGGTTACGTTAGGCTAAGTTGGGCTAAATTGGGCAAAGTTGGGCAAAGTTGGGCAACGTTGGGCAAAGTTATGTTAAGTTATGTTAAGTTATGTTAAGTCAGGCTAAGTCAGGCTAAGTCAGGCTAAGTCAGGCTAAGTTAGGCTAAGTTAGGCTAAGTTAGGCTATGTTAGGTGTTAAGTCATGTTAAGTCATGTTAGGTTATGTTAGGTTAGGTTATGTTAGGTTAGGTTATGTTATGTTATGTTAGGTTAGGTTATGCTAGGTTATGCTAAGTTATGTTATGTTATGTTATTTTATGTTAGGTTAGGTTAGGTTAGGTTAGGTTAAGTTATGTTAGGTTAGGTTAGGTTAAAGAAACGTTCCTTCGGAAGACCGACGTGTCGGACCGACAGGTGCAAATATCGCAGTTAAACTGTAAACTAGCGACACAGAGCTTTCCGTTCTCCGCACTACATCCTGCTACTTGGAAATCCCTGTTCATGGCTTGGCAGTGAGAGATTGAGAACTAACGCAGAAGAAGACGAAGAAACGTCAAGAGTTGACTTAATTGAGCAGCCTCGAACAAGTTAAAAAATAACTGATGTCGCACACTAACAGATATGCGCGTGAGATTAACAAATGATGTCCACTTTCAGCCTCGCAGTGGTACAGAACATGGACCCAATGCCCTGAGAGAGTCCGGACTTGTTGGCAACCTCCAAGCACTAGGTAACTAAACCATTGTTTTTGTCTGCGGTATCATGTGATACATGGAACGTCACGTGACCAAAAATGCAGTTGGCCAGATACAGGAAGCATGCGCGTCAGTTGTGCGTCTTTTACAGTGTTGTTATTGTTGCTGCTGTTGTTTTGTTGTTCTTTTGTTTTGTCCTTGTTTTGTTGTTGTTTTGTTGTTGCTGCTGTTGCAATTGTTCCTGCTGCTGGTGTTTTTGCTGTTGTTGTTGCTGTGGGTGTTGCTGTTGTTGATATTGTTGTTGTTGCTATTGTTGTTGTTGCTATTGATATTGTTGTTGCTGCTTTTGCTGTTGTTGTTGTTTCTGCTGTTGTTGCTGCTGTTGCTGTTGTTGTTGCTGTTGTTGCTGCTGCTGTTGTTGCTGCTGTTGCTGTTGTTGTTGCTGTTGTTGCTGCTGCTGTTGTTGCTGTTGTTGTTGCTGGTGTTGTTGTTGTTGCTGGTGTTGTTGCTGGTGTTGTTGTTGTTGCTGCTGTTGTTGCGGTTGCTGTTGTTGTTGCTGCTGTTGTTGTTGCTGTTGTTGGTGTTGTTGTTGTTGTTCTTGTTGCTGTTGTTGTTGCTGCTGTTGTTGGTGTTGTTGTTGGTGTTGTTGTTGTTCTTGTTGCTGTTGTTGTTGCTGGTGTTGTTGCTGTTGTTGTTGCTGGTGTTGTTGCTGGTGTTGTTGTTGTTCTTGTTGCTGTTGTTGTTGCTGGTGTTGTTGCTGTTGTTGTTGCTGGTGTTGTTGTTGTTGTTCTTGTTGCTGTTGTTGTTGCTGGTGTTGTTGCTGTTGTTGTTGCTGGTGTTGTTGTTGTTCTTGTTGCTGTTGTTGTTGCTGTTGTTGTTGCTGGTGTTGTTGCTGTTGCTGCTGGTGTTGTTGCGGCTGTTGCTGTTGCTGGTGTTGTTGTTGCTGCTGCTGTTGTTGTTGCTGCTGCTGTTGCTGTTATTGTTGTTGCTGGTTTTGTTGTTGCTGTTGCTGTTGCTGCTGCTGGTGTTGTTGCTGCTGTTGCTGCTGGTGTTGTTGCGGCTGTTGCTGTTGTTGTTGCTGGTGTTGCTGTTGTTGTTGCTGGTGTTGTTGTTGCTGCTGCTGTTGTTGTTGTTGTTGATGTTGGAAGCCACTCGAACTAGATTAATTTAACTCTTGACAACATTGCTGTGAAGCTTTCTCTTTACAGTCGAGTGGGTTGAGTTGGCTGATGGAAGCTCTCGTTGAGTGGTTTATGTTTACATTATGTTTGGAATTCTTCCAGAAGAATATTTTGTGACATTATTTTTACCTATAGTACTACTCATCGCCATCCAAACCTTGTAAGCCCCCTGTGGAAAACAGGTCTTCAACAAATATATAAATTGTAAACATTGTCTTGTCTTGTCTTACCCACTTTGCAGTAAGGCGTCGTGTGCAGCCGTAGTTTTCTGTCCAGGGCTAGAGTTGTCGCTGAAGTCGTCGTCATCCCTGGTCAAAATGCCCTTGATTTATATGTAGTGAGATCGGACTTCCGTGTCCAGTGTCGAGCACGTTTAAAAACTCCTTGGCAGATGGAAATCTAACAGAATAGACTTAACGGCCACTGCCCAGACTAAATTAAAAACAATTCTAGCTAAAAAAATCTGGTTCGCTGGTCCTGACGCTAACAGTCAGCTATGGGTTGCTGACTGCTGCAGCTCATGATCTACCACCAGTCATATAGATACTGCTACTACATCAACCTTATATATCTATAATTATTTAATCAATTATCTACCTTTCTATTGTTCTTTTGTTGTTTGTTTGTTTGTTTTTTTTCCTGAGCCTACCACACATCCAACACCAAATTAACTGCGAGAGCTAGAGGGCACAGGTGAAACGAAGGATCTACAAAGTGGCACACATATCAGTAAATCGCTTACAAGTTGGAATACATGGCTGCGATAGAAAAATATTTGAGAGCAGGCAGAACCTGATACACCAAGACCA
Source organism: Ariolimax columbianus (assembly GCA_036924085.1). NCBI lineage: Eukaryota > Metazoa > Mollusca > Gastropoda > Stylommatophora > Arionidae > Ariolimax > Ariolimax columbianus. The sequence continues at coordinate 12,638,604 of JAVGWX010000025.1, read as the reverse complement.
GACAGAAGGAAGTCAACACAGATGGGCCTCACAACAGAAAGAAGACCCTTTTCAATTAATTTATATTGTTCTCTTAATCCTTATGTATCAAGTATATTGTTTGTCATATTTCCCAATCATTCCATCTCATTCATTCTCGTTGTACACATCACTACACTGCTATCTTCACAATTTTTTATAAAATGTATTATGGGGTTTTAAAAAAAAAAAGGGGGGGGGGGGATATATATATATATATATATATATATATTTAAATCAAATAAATTAAGAGATCCGAATCAAGGAAGAAGGAAAATAAATATCAATTGTGCATACTTGTGCAAATACCTACGGCGGACAACGAGGATCATCAAAAGCGAGGAACAACGGGAGGAGCATCACGGAAATACCAGGCTAGATACACACACGCATCCAAGCACTGGTTTATGCGTCTTAATATCGCCCAAATTGACTACGGTCTGGGGTGGAATAGGTGCGCCTCTGCCAGTAGAAACTAGTGAGGCAAACACATACAATTAAAAATTTTTTTTTTAAATTCCAATTTTTTCCTGCTTAGGAAACAGTGTCGTTGATCATGGTGATGTGGAGATCGAAACAGTACCACGTGACGAGTCGGTGAAAAATCTCAGGAACCCGAGGAATGTAGGAGCTGCTAACAGGAAGGTGTGTTTATATATGTGTACACGTATGTTGTTTATACAAATTCTCCAAAGGGAGTTGAGACACTAGAACAACATACTGACCAGGGCGTCATGTCAGGGTCAGGAATAACATACTGACCAGGGCGTCATGTCAGGGTCAGGAATAACATACTGACCAAGGCGTCATGTCAGGGTCAGAAATAACATACTGACCAGGGCGTCATGTCAGGGTCAGGAACAACATACTGACCAAGGCGTCATGTCAGGGTCAGGAATAACATACTGACAAAGACAAATATCTCTTTTCCATCTAGCTGAAACAGGCTGTTTTCAAGACAGTCTGACTGGCGAGATGTCGATCGACGTGATCCCCATAGTAGTAAGCGTCATGGAGATGAAGCGAAGCATAGCACAACCACCTGGAGGGCCGCGGTCTGCCTTCATCAGCACGTTTGGGATGTGAGGAAACTACTTAATGCCCTTTTCAGAGTGCACAAGAGTAAACTTACTCATCATCGGCATTATACAACAACAACATATTCTCCATGAGAAGAGTAGAGTGACAGCATGCAACCTTCCAACTAAAATGACGAAATGAGGGAGGGAGACCCTCCAGTTGTACTGTTGTGTGAACCGTACTGTTATGTGTACCGTACTGTTATGTGTACCGTTCTGTTATGTGTACCATTTTCTTCTCACTAAACCTGGGGAGGAGTGGAACAGTACTTTACATTGGGGCAATGTAATTCGTAGCTAGTTTTCAGCCCTTCAAAACATCATCTTCGTACGCTGTCAGACATCAACTTGAATTTGTTCAAAGAAAACAGTAGTCATCCTGAGGCTGTCGACACTGCCATAGAGCTTGTCTAGTGTTGGCACTGGTGATGGCCACATGTGCTTGCTTTCTCTGGTCCTCGTATGTTGGACAAATTTGCAACTTCTAATGGGAGACCATGTGTTGTGTGTGCTGTGGTTCTGTGATCTGCTGCAGGATTCCACCGCATTCTCAAGGCCCACCGTCACAGAATGGGACTCAGAGACACTGCCACGTGAGATTGTGGAGACCCCAAGCAAATACCAGAACATATTCTGCAAGTATACCCTACCTATGCAGACGAAAGAGAGGTAGTCTGAATTCCTCATGAGTCATTCAGAGGTAAAGGTGGCAGCGTGGGCTAGTGGTTAAATGACACGGCTCACGTCCTGAAGGTGCTGGGTTTGATCCCCAATCACATCACTGGCCGTTATCCCGGGTCACAGTACTGGCCGTTATCTCGGGGAGCAAACCCTTAGAGAATACAGGAAGAAGCAGGCCGTTCCATAAAATGCTTGCCGAAGTCAGATGTATTTGGCTGTAAAAAAAAGTAAGTCATAACATTACTGCCGTAGAGGTGTGAGGTGTTAGCGATCTCACATTTCAAAGGCTTGGCTATATGAGGGCGGTAGCCATCTCCTCTCCCTCGCCGCTTTTACTTCCCGGACTGAACCGGTACCCATTTGAGGCTGGGTCGACCCGGTAGCCATTGCGGTCTGAAAAAACATTACCGCCTCAACTGAGGAATGAACCCAGGACCACTCAGATGCGAAGCCAGCGCGCTAAACACTGCGCTACGCAAAATAAAAACATAATGCAACGTACATAATCTTGGGGAATAGAGAATAAGGCGAACGTACAATTCCCACAAAAAGTGCCTTATTTATTGGAGTGAAAGGATAGAAATATACTTTCTTTTTAGAGATATTTGTGAAAACAATATGCATTCACATGTTTACATACCCCTACATAATAATAATAATAATAATAATAGCTGTCCATCGTTGTCAATGAGGACCGCCGACATCATCCTTGTCACAGATTCCCCTGTTGGGTGTGGGTGCGCATGTGGCTGAACAATGCAGGCACGAAAACATCTGCTACATATCGGGCACACGAGGTTTGTAGAAGGTGATGGTGTTCCCGCTTTTCGGGATTTCCGGGTCTCGCGTCTGCTCTGGGCTTTCACAACACGGTCGTCTTCACCGGCAGCTACACCCGATTTGACTGCGCTTCTCCAGTCAGATATGTTCTGCGCAAGACATTCCCAGGTGTCGATGTCTATCTGGCAACTTTTCAGTGAGTCCTTCAGACCGTCTGTAAGACGTTTCTTTGGGCGCCCTCTCTCGCGCCATCCCTCTCTCAGCTCGCCGTAGAGAAGCTTCTTTGGGAGCCGCTCGTCTGACATACGGACGAGGTGTCCGGCCCATCCTAGTCGTGCTTTTTCTAGCAGTGCATGGATGCTGGGCATGTTAGCCCTCGAGAGAACCTCGATGTCAGTGACACGATCTTGCCATCGGATGTGGAATATTCGCCTCATGCAACCTGTGTGGAAGTGGTTTAACCTCCTTGCATGTCCAGAGTATACAGTCCAGCTTCCGCAAGCGTATAGTAGGGTTGGAATGATGGTTGCACGGTAGACTTTGAGTTTGGTCTTGACGCTGATGACCCATACATACATATTCATTTATATACACACACATACACACAGTGGTCTGCCGGGATCTTTAGGTACGACAAGAACAAGAATAGCACCCCACTGCGTCACAGAGAGCATGTCGTAAGAGGTGACTAACTGTGTGACATGGCATAGCACATGCCATGGTTACGTGGTTTGTTCAGAGCAGCATAGATGGCACCTAACAGGATGCTGGTCTACTTTGCTCTAGTGTTTGAGTCTATTAAGATGGAATTGCACATCGGCTAACCACCCTCCGTTAGCGCTTGTCCAAACACAGCGGAGTATTAAGCTGCTCAAGTCTAGCTCGCTATGCAGGAAACCCTTCTCCCGGCTACATCCAGCTCGTATTAGAGCGTGGGGCCTGCATAGGGGCATCTGCCCCGGTAGAAGTACAGGTCTACTAAGTGGGACCTGCACAAGGGCATCTGCCCCTGTAGAAGTGCAGGTCTACTGATAATAATAACATACACACACACACATATGAATACATATATATATACATGTATGTATGTAAGCCTGAAGAAATTATAGCAGAGCACCAACAAAATGATAAAAGTATAAGTCTTGAGAGCCTGTTTTTTTCCTGTGGCAGCTTATGGCTGCGAATCATGGACGATTACCAAAACTGAAACAAAGAATCGAATCCCTTGAGTCAAAATGTTACAGAAAGATTCTCAGAATACCCTGGACAGAGAAACAAACAAATGTAGACATTCGGCAAGAGTTGAGCATAGAGGAGAACTGGTTTATCAATTCCATTTTGGCTAGAAAATGCAAATACTTTGGTCACATCAAGAGACACAACGGTCTTGTGATAACGGTGATGGAAGGTATGGTGCCAGGTAAAAGAGGAAGGGGTAGACTAAGAAGACGATGGCACCAAGATATCCAGGAATGACTGTGGCAGAGTCTGGAGTTTTTGCAAGGGAACAAGTTTCTTTCAGACAGACTGTGATGGGAGCGACGTTCTACAAAGGACATGCTACATGATGATGATGTATGTATGTATGTATGTATACAGCCATATATATATATATATATACAGAGTGTTCCAAAATAATATTTACACTATTTGAACGTTAATATCAGAGAACCTAAATACACCTTGTTTTGGACTATTTTGTATTTATCGCTGTAATGACTGTTGAGTGTGTGAGTGCGTAGTCATTCTGTTTTTAGTTTCCGGTTGAAGTGAATAAGTGCACTAGACAAAACGGCAGAACTAAACAAGTTTTCTTTCGTACAGTGTAAGTGGATTTTAAAGTGTTTTTGGAAATGACAATTGAGGTGCAGAGATGACGAAGGACTTAATTTAATACTGCGCAACCAGTATGCAAAACAAGTGCGAGATTACGCAACACGTTTGAGTAGGAAGGAACTGCATGTGATCTGAAGAGGGGACAGTGTGGCAAGGAAGATAACGAAGTCAGAGGAAAGAAGTACGAAGGCGATATTGCAGACAGTTTATTGCTGCCAATGGCGGTCATTTTGAACACTTTTAAATTTAAGTTTTATGACATTTAAAAAAAGGTTCCTGCTTCCTGTTAGAAATCGTACACTGCCTGCATTCTGCGATGAATGTCAACTGGTCGACATCCTTCAGCTTTTAGAAACCGAATCACCGCTCGATGATCAACTCTGAATGGATTCCATATCACGCCCGCCATGTTTTCAATGGTCTGAGGATAATGAAGTATTGCAAATTTGACTGTTGGTATGTGCTGTTTACACCAGAAGTGACGTCATCGTGCGCATCGTACATATGTTCACTTGGTGCAGTTAGGTCCGGTTTCATTTTAACACGCCTCGTATATAGTGTCCACACCCAGCACACATACTTATAACTTCATACAACCACTATAACATATAACATCATACAATCACTATAACATAACTTCATACAACCACTATAACATATAACATCATACAATCACTATAACATAACTTCATACAACCACTATAACATATAACATCATACAATCACTATAACATAACTTCATACAACCACTATAACATATAACATCATACAATCACTATAACATAACTTCATACAACCACTATAACATATAACATCATACAATCACTATAACATAACTTCATACAACCACTATAAAATATAACATCATACAACCACTATAACAAAGTTTTAAATGTAAAAGTCTGGAGAGAAAAATATCTAGTGGCCATGGTAATATAGGCTCCTCTGAAGTGATGTCAATTTATGTTGTCCTAACTAAAGAGGTTGGTCTTTTGTTATTCCAAGTGGACTTGAAAAGGGACATAAAGGTATATCAGACCATTAACCAGGGGTGGGTAAAAGTCAGCCTACTGGTAGTCCATTGTCTTCCCTAGGGACCACTGCCATAAAAACCTAGTCCTTTTCCTGTTCATTGTACATGTAGCCCACTTGGCCAAACTGAGGAACAGACTAATCTAAAAATGACCAGCCATAAAACTTGCCAAGTGAAATGAGGGGAGATAAAACTTGACCACTGGCATGTTTGGTCTGGTACCTGGGAGCAGTTATGTCCACCTGGGAACACAAACTTTGGTTCAAAGTGGCTAGTAATTAATTCATTTTCTCCTGCTTTGGGCATCATTTGACAGATTTTTAGTTGGGCGGCAACTTTTATGGCTCAGGTGTTTCCATTGTGTTCTCACCTGAGTTACAATCTAATTTTGATCTGACTGTGAGTGTTACTTCCAAATCAGGGGACTTTAATGGCCCAGGAAGTTTCATGGATGTCCAAGCTTTTTTTATCTTGTTTCTGTTTCTAAGAACTGATGTCACTGCATTCCAGACATACCCATAGGTGCTCAGTCTCTCTCAGCAAATAGCGTAGAGTATGGATGCTGATGGTCCCTGTAGCTCGCTGGTTGTACTCTCTCCTGCGCCGTCCTCTCATGCGCCCCACTCCCCTCGAACCTCGTTTAATATCGAAACTTTGCAGCCTGTGGATTGCTGCTTCATCTATTGCGGTGTCCTCATCCAGCAGGCGGTCCATTGATTGATTTCAAAATATCACTTCTATCCATCACTAATGTGCCCATGATGGTAGCTTGTGAAGCCAAGATGTCAGCTCTTTCATTGCCCTGAACCCCAGCATGACCAGGACAGTAGATCCATGTCAACCCCTGGAGGTCTGAGGCCTTAACAGCTGCTATCCACTCGTACCTCAGCCATCCCTTCTGTACCTTCTGAAGTACGGGCTGTGCGTCTGCCACAATGGCTGCCCTTGTTATAGAAGTCTCAGATACCCATTTCAGTGCTGAGGTCACTGCTTCCATCTCCATTCTCAAACTGGAGTTTGTTGACATGGATCTACTTAGTTCAGCAATGACCTGTCCTCACAGTCTAGCCGAGAAGCCCCTTCCTGGTGTCCCACTGCGCAGCACTGATCCGTCGCTGTATATATAGTTATCAGCTGTTTCACCTCGTTCCCTGCTCTCAGAATGACTAAGGGGAAGGGATCAAAGAGGAAAGGCTAAAATGCAACCCCAAAATACCATGCTGAAGTCTGATGTGTCGGACCAAAAGGTGCACATATCGCAGTCAAGCTGTAAACAACGCTTTTCGTTCTCGACTACAACCTGCTACTTACAAAGTTTTTTTCAGGGCTAGGTGGCGGAAGTTTGGGAATAAGCAAAGAAACTATCCAACCATATTAATATTTCCATTTCTTATTCATTCTCTAGCTCTCGGACTCCGTCTCAAAGATTCTCAGGCTGAACCAGTCGGTGCTCACATTGGGTGGAGACCACAGCATGGCCATTGGCTCCATCCATGGACATGCCCAGGTGGAACCCAACATGGTGGTTGTGTGGGTCGACGCACACGCAGACATAAACACACCCCTAACCTCAACCAGTGGAAACCTCCATGGAATGCCGTTATCGTTCCTGTTGAAAGAGCTCGAGGAATACGTGCCCAAAACGCCAGGATTTGAATGGTGTAAACCTTGGTAGGTTTTAAGATATTTCAACATCACCATCATCATGTACCATGCAACCCGTATCTCATGAATTTCCTGCCACAAGTGTTATCATTTCTGCATTCGGGATCAAGATGCTGAAACTGCATGAGCTACAGTGGTCAGCGACCCATAGCTGATTGCTAGCGTCAGGGCCAGCGAACCAGAGCTGCCAAGACCCTTCTACACGTCCACGCGGTGATCCTGGATAACAGGCTGCAGCAGGGCAGACTGGCTAAGGAGAAAGGATCGAAGAGGGAATGCTAACCGGGTACTCAAAAAATGCTTGCTGAAGTCGGATATGTTGGATCGAACGGTGCAAATATCAGTCAAGCTGTAAACTACGACACAACGCATTCCGTTCTCTGGACTACATTCTGTTACTTAAGCCCTTTTAATGTTTGGTAACAGGAGATTTAGAACAAACGATGCCACGCCAAGCCATTTCTACATTCCATGTCATTGTGATAAAATCATCCCCTAGTTTCTGTCTTTGTTATTGTCTGTCTCATGGTTTGTTAATTATTCCTGTTGTTGCTGAAGAAATGCCCACAATAGTTAGGCTGTGTAAAGACAATTCGCGACAAAATTCGCAAGGACACGTAATGGGATATGGTAGAGCATCGTCATTTAACTATATTTAGTTTGGTCATCTGTCAAGGATGCAGTATGATCAACCTGCAGCGACATCATAGGACTTGGAAGGGACTACGAGCAAGAGGTCGACCTCGGCTACGACGAATAGGAGATCAAAGACACACTCCATGAGTTCTTCTTCTTCTTCTTCTTCTTCATCATACGCAGTCAGACATCAACCTTTATTTTTTAGAAAAAAGCAGCGGTCATCCTGAGGCTGTCGACACTGCCATGGAGCTTGTCTAGTGTTGCCACTGGTGATGGCCACATCTACTCTCTCTGATCCTCGTATGTCGGGCAGTTTTGCAGCAAATGTTCAGCGGTCATTTTCCCGGTACCACACGGGCATTCGTCAGTGCCACCTATCTTCAATTTGTTGAATAGGTGGTACCTCAGTCTATTGTGGCCAGTGCGAAGTCTGAAGACCACGACCTGCTCTCTTCTGTTCAACTGGTAATAGGCATCGTTGTTTGTGTAGCCAGTATATTCGGTTTCCCATTTGGTCATGTATCTAGCTCTAATAAGCCGTTTTGACTCTTCGTACGTCATACTAGTATCTGGTTGTGGTAGTCTTGCACCTTCTTTTGCCAGTCTGTCTGCCTCCTCGTTGCCTTGGATGTTGCACTGGGATGGAACCAACTGTACCACTACCCTTTTTGGTGCGGACTGCTGGCATTAGTTCAACATGTCAGGAAGCAGGTCTTCCAACCCGCCCAAACCAGGAGTCTACTCATACCTTCTCTCTGCGACATCGCAAGGGAGGAGCAGGAGGAGAAAGAAGATGTTAACTTGCACTGTTTTTGGTTGCACTGTTTTTGGTTTATAGTGAGAAAGCAACTGAGCTGGTCAACCTCACTCTCTGGTCCCGAGCTACCTTGGACCAGCGGCAAGATGATTCGTCGAGATGACTGGAGGTAAATAAGGATGCAGGCTCACTGATCCCACCTTCATTGAAACCAGGGGTCGCTTGAAACTTTCAGGATTAGATTGCCCGCCGGTTCCGTTCATCGCTTTCAGAGGCGGGTGCCGTACCCCTCCACTACAGCCTGGCTGATGAAGAATACAAGAATAGCTGGGGTGGGTGTGGTCTTTGGCAGAATTCGTAGTAAGGTGTGGGATAAGCGGGGGATCAGAACTCAAACGAAAAAGGTCTACACTGCAGTTGTTCTACCTACCCTCTTATATGCGTGTGAGACCTGGACCTTCTATAGTCGTCATGTCGGGAAATTGGACAACTTTCACATGCACGGCCTGCAGAAACTGCTGAGGATTAGATGGCAGGACTTGGTGCCATGTACAGACATTGTTATCACAATCAAGCCAGTATACACACTATGATTGTGCAGCTGAGATGGGCTGGCCATGTGATACGCATGTCGGATCAACGTCTACCAAAAGAACTGCTTTCTGGTGAACTCTGAAATGATAAGAGAACAAGCGCTGGTCAGCTGAAACGGCACAAGAACATGCTTAAGAGGTCATGAACCAGTTCGGTATTAACCTTGATGACTGGGAAAGAATTTCACCAATTGCACAGACTGGCGAAGCACTATTGCTGGGGGAGGGGGGGGGGGGGGAGGAGGGGTTTTCAGAGACAAGAGGCATCAAGAATAGATGAGGCTATACAGAGACGATCGCTTCGCAGGTCCACTCACATTAACGCCTTTTCAGGGAGAACTGAGACGCTAATCCAGTCAGGCACTAACCAGGACGTCGCGTCAGGGTTAGGCACAATACACTGACCAAGACCATAATCTCTCGTCCTTGTAGCGTTTCCTGGAAGCAGGCTGTTTTCAAGGCAGCCTGGCTGACGAAATGTGGATCGATGTGATCCCCGTAGTACCAAGCGCCAAGCATAGCACAACTGTCTGGAGGACCCCGGCCCACCTTCATCAGCATGCTCAGGATGTGAGGAAAGCTACTACAACCCACCACCTGACGTCCTTTTCAGGATGCACAAAACAGTAAACTCACTCATTATGGGCATTAAACAACAACAACCCTCCTTCTTCAACCCTTCTTGTAGGGGATTTCATAGTTCCCTGTCCTGTACGACAGACAATTCTGGGCACTAATTGGTTTATTTAGCCATCCTCGCACTCATACGAACAGTGGATCTTGACAAAGTGGTCCTCAAAGATTCCGATAGACGAACAATGGCCTGGCCAAGAGAATACGGATTGAGGAAAGGCAAATCCAGTCCCATGCTGAAACAGGTCTGTCGGTCTGAAAAGTCCAGGTGTTGCAGCCTCGCAGTAAACTATCAGTTATTGTCAGGTGGACACCAAAGAAAATGATGATTTGCGTTGGTGTTGTTTCAAATTTGCCCACAGTGAGAACAATTTTAGAAAGATAGATAAGGAAAGGGCCCTAGGGGTTATAACAGATCATACAGGTAAGGTGAGTGAGCAAGTTCAGGTAGCAGTGAAAAGGGCAAATGCAATGTTAGGTATGATAAAAAGGATAGATTAAACATAGGAGCAAGGAAGTGATCGTCAAACTGTATAACGCATTAGTTAGACCTAGATTGGAGTACTGTGTACAGGTGTGGAGTCCTTATCATAGAGGGGATATGAACATGCTGGAAAGAATACAAAGAAGAGCGACAAAGATGATAGTGGGATTCCAGAATTACAGTTATGAGGAAAGACTCAGAAAAACCGGCCTATAATGTCTAGAAGAGAGAAGAATTCGAGGTGACTTAATACAGGTTTATAAGATGATCAGAGGAATGGATAAAGTAGACTATAACAAGTTTTTTCAAAATACAACCACCCACAAGAACAAGAGGGCATAGCTACAAATTAACGATTAATTTAAGAGAGGATTAGATATTAGGAAATATTTTTTCAGTCAGAGAGTGGTGAATCCTTGGAATGCATTGCCACAGGAGGTAGTTGAGGCAGGGACAGTTAATGCATTTAAGAATAAATTGGATGCACATAGCTTTTAGAGCAAGGTAATGTAAATGAAACTGGTTGTATACAGACTCTACAGTGTTTGTTAAACCAGTATAAAGATGTTAAGTTCATGAGTAGGTTACTCTTTTGTGCGCCCTGAAAAGGACATGGAGTGGTGGGTTGCATTAGCTTTCCTCACATCTTGAGCGTGCTAATGAAGGTGGACCGGACTAGGCTGTTGTGGTATGCTTGGTTTCATCTGCGCTTCGCTCACTACTACGGGGGGCATGTTGACCCCTTACCTTGTTAGACAGGATGCCACGAAAACAGCCTGTTTCTAAGAAGGGCTACGAGGAAGCCGAGGTAAGGGTCTTGACCAGTATGTTTTGCCCAACCCTGACTAACATGTCTGATCAGTATATTTTGCCCAACCCTGACTAACATATCTGATCAGTATATTTTGCCTGACCCTGACTAACATGTCTGATCAGTATGTTTTGCCCGACCCTAACTAACATATCTGATCAGTATGTTTTGCCTGACCCTGACTAACTGATCAGCATGTTTTGCCCAACCCGGACTAACATGTCTGATCAGTATGTTTTGTCCGACCCTGACTAACATGTCTGATCAGTATGTTTTGCTCGACCCTGACTAACATGTCTGATCAGTATGTTTTGTCCGACCCTAACATGTCTGATCAGTATGTTTTGCCTGACCCTGACTAACATGTCTGATCAGTATGTTTTGCCCGACCCTGACTAACATGTCTGATCAGTATATTTTGCCCAACCCTGACTAACATATCTGATCAGTATATTTTGCCTGACCCTGACTAACATGTCTGATCAGTATGTTTTGCCCGACCCTGACTAACATGTCTGATCAGTATGTTTTGCCTGACCCTGACTAACTGATCAGCATGTTTTGCCCAACCCTGACTAACATGTCTGATCAGTATGTTTTGTCCGACCCTGACTAACATGTCTGATCAGTATGTTTTGCTCGACCCTGACTAACATGTCTGATCAGTATGTTTTGCCTGACCCTGACTAACATGTCTGATCAGTATGTTTTGCCCGACCCTGACTAACTGATCAGTATGTTGTGCCTGACCCTGACTAACTGATCAGTATGTTGTGCCCGACCCTGACTAACTGATCGGTATGTTGTGCCCGACCCTGACTAACTGATCAGTATGTTGTGCCCGACCCTGACTAACTGATCAGTAAGTTGTGCCTGACCCTGACTAACTGATCAGTATGTTGTGCCTGACCCTGACTAACTGATCGGTATGTTGTGCCTGTCTCTGACTAACTGATCGGTATGTTGTGCCTGTCTCTGACTAACTGATCGGTATGTTGTGCCTGACCCTGACTAACTGATCTGTATGTTTTGCCCGACCCTGACTAACTGATCAGTAAGTTGTGCCTGACCAGACGCTAGTTAGTCTTCCTTCCCATGAACGTGCTAATCTCTGTCTGTCTGATTTCAGTATTTCAGCTCGTGACATTGTGTACATTGGGCTTAGAGATGTTGATCCTGCAGAGAGGTACGTTGTGAATGTGGAGGGGATGCTGTTGTGGTGAATGGTGAAGTGGGTGATGATGAGGTGGGCTGATGTTGGGATGGTGATGATGAGGTGGGCTGATTTTGGGATGATGATGAGGTGGGCTGATGTTGTGAATGATGATGAGGTGGGTTGATGTTGTGGATACTGATGAGATGGGTTGATGTTGTGGATGATGAGGTGGGTTGATGTTGTGGTGGATGGTGTTGTGGATGATGATGAGGTGGATTGATGTTGTGGTGGATGGTGTAGTGGATGATGAGGTGGGTTGGTGTTGTGGATGATGATGAGGTGGGCTGGTGTTGTGGATGATGATGATGAGGTGGGTTGATGTTGTGGATGATGATGATGAGGTGGGTTGATGTTGTGGATGATGATGATGAGGTGGGCTGGTGTTGTGGATGATGATGATGAGGTGGGTTGATGTTGTGGATGATGATGAGGTGGGCTGGTGTTGTGGATGATGATGAGGTGGGCTGGTATTGTGGATGATGATGTGGGTTGGTGTTGTGGATGAAGGGCTGATGTTGAAGATGATGATGATGAGGTGGGCTGATGTTGTGGACGAAGTGGGCTGTTGTGGATGAGGTTGGTTGATGTTGTGGATAATGATGAGGTAGGCTGATGTTGTAGATGGTGAAGAGTTATGATGGTACAGCAAGAAAGGCTAACATAAAAAGTCAAATTCCCCTACCCAGACGTGGAGCACACTCCACCACACAACAGGTGCTGAAGACCGAGGTACTCTGCCACTTTTTCTTATGTTGATATGTGTATGTCATTGAGGTTGAAACTAAAATACAGCGTCACTTCTCCAGGTTGATCATTGAAAAGTTCGGCATCTTCTCGTACTCCATGCAGGAGGTGGATAAGTTTGGAATCAAGGAGGTGGTAGAGAGGGCACTGAGCCAGGTGGACCCAAGGTGAGAGAATAGTAGTGTAGGAGATCATGCTGACAGGGATGAAGTGTTACTTCATTGTGCTTCTTCTATGTTCGTCAGGATGATGTGATGTTGTTGTAGTTTACATCATGTCTGCAATAGCCGCACCTCTGTCTAATACATCCGATTTCAGCTGGCTTTTATGAGTACGAATGTGCCTATTCTCGCAGCCAGACTACACTAGTTCAGTCTGCTTACAAGGCCACCACGAGGAATAAAAGAAAGCTCTAAAAACAATAGGCTTAATATGATACAGGAATAAAAGAAAGCTCTAAAAACAATAGGCTAAATATGATACAGGAATAAAAGAAAGCTCTAGAGACAATAGCCCATTTATGATACAGGAATACAAGAAAGCTCTAGAAACAATAGCCCATATATGATACAGGAATAAAAGAAAGCTCTAGAGACAATAGCCCATATATGATACAGGAATAAAAGAAAGCTCTAGAGACAATAGCCCATATATGATACAGGAATAAAAGAAAGCTCTATAAACAATAGGCTAAATATGATACAGGAATAAAAGAATGCTCTAGAAACAATAGGCCATATATGATACAGGAATAAAAGAAAGCTCTAGAAACAATGGCCCATATATGATACATGAATAAAAGAAAGCTCTATAAACAATAGCCCATATATGATACAGGAATAAAAGAAAGCTCTAGAAACAATAGCCCATATATGATACAGGAATAAAAGAAAGCTCTAGAGACAATAGCCCATATATGATACAGGAATAAAAGAAAGCTCTAGAGACAATAGCCCATATATGATACAGGAATAAAAGAAAGCTCTAGAAACAATAGGCCATATATGATACAGGAATAAAAGAAAGCTCTAGAAACAATAGGCCATATATGATACAGGAATAAAAGAAAGCTCTAGAAACAATAGCCCATATATGATACAGGAATAAAAGAAAGCTCTAGAGACAATAGCCCATATATGATACAGGAATAAAAGAAAGCTCTATAAACAATAGCCCATATATGATACAGGAATAAAAGAAAGCTCTAGAAACAATAGGCCATATATGATACAGGAATAAAAGAAAGCTCTAGAAACAATAGGCCATATATGATACAGGAATAAAAGAAAGCTCTAGAAACAATAGCCCATATATGATACAGGAATAAAAGAAAGCTCTATAAACAATAGGCTAAATATGATACAGGAATAAAAGAATGCTCTAGAAACAATAGGCCATATATGATACAGGAATAAAAGAAAGCTCTAGAAACAATAGCCCATATATGATACAGGAAGAAAAGAAAGCTCTAGAAACAATAGGCTAAATATGATACAGGAATAAAAGAAAGCTCTAGAGACAATAGCCCAAATATAACTTAACTTCTTTATACTGGTTAAGAAGGTTCTGCAGTCTGTATCCAACCAGTTTCTTTTACCGAATTTGATTTAAAAATAACTGTCCAATCTATTTTTGAATGCATTAACTAACCTTACCCACGCTATTTCCTGTGGCAATGCATGCCAAGTATTCACCAGAAATAAAAAGAAAGCCCTAGAAACAATACCCCATGTATGGTCCAAGAATGAAAGAGAGCCCTAGAAACAACTTTTTTCACTCATGAATTGGACAATGAATTTAAGAAATCAATCTTATATTCTGTTTTCTCCATTTAGTGGCACTCGTCCGATTCACCTTAGCTTTGACGTGGATGCCATGGACCCAACCTTGACCCCAGCCACAGGAACACCTGGTAAGTGCGGTCCTTAGTATTTCTGCCGTCGTTTTTTAACTCATTCCTTCCAGAATATGTTGGGCCCCTGCATTAAAAAAAAAAAAAAAAATGGTTTTCTTTATGTCAGAAATTGCAACTGTGCCTTTCCATTCAAGATAATTCATGTCTAAAGATCATCTTATAGTTTTGTTTAATATGTACATTTATTCTTCTTTGGTGTTCGTCCTGAAAAGAGTGGTTGTGTTGTCTTAGTCTGCAGCTCGAGCAATGTATGTTCTCCCTGACACAGCTCTCAGCACAACACCCACAGTGGATCCCATCCCACTGCAATATTGAAGGCAATAAAGCTGTAGACAAACTAGCAAAGTGTGGAGGAGCATCCCCACAAACAGACCTGAGTATCACATATGAAGCCAAGACCATAATTAAAGCCAACTTCAGGGGAAAATTGGTTAATCAACACCCGACCTGAAAAGAAGACAGCTACTTTAACTTAACAACAGAAGAGCAAGTCATCATCTTCAGACTGAGAACTGGGATCAAGATGCTGAGCAGCACATGAGCTGCAGTGGTCAGCGACCCATAGCTGACTATTAGTGTCAGGGCTAGCGAACCTTAGCTGCCTAGACCCTTCCACACATCCACGCGGTGATCCTGGATAACAGGCTGCATTAGGGCAGACTGGCTAAGGAGAAGGGATCGAAGAGGGAATGCTAACCCGGTACTCAAAAAATGCTTGCTGAAGTCGGATGTGTTGGACCGAAAGGTGCAAATATCGCAGCCAAGCTGTAAACTACGACACAACGCATTCCGTCTCTGGACTACATTCTGCTACTTAAGCCCTTTCAGGGTTTGGTAGCTGGAGATTGAGAATGAACGAAGAACAAGAAGAAGATGATTGAGAACTGGGCATACCAGACTCAACGTTCATCTTTACAACAAAATGAGGATTGGGACAGATGATAGGTGTCCATGTGGGGAGCATACCTACAAAGCTGCATGCTCACGCAGGAAGAGAGAGAACATTACTGCCACGAGACAGATGAGACAAAAGCTGAATGGAGATAAAACAGATTTACAAACAAGGGTGCCCTTTGTATGTGGAGGGTGTAGCCTATTCGACAGTTAGCTGTTTTTCTAAGACTGGGATTACAGAGTGCCAGGGTTCGAAATCACGGCCGGACACACACAATTCAGGGCAAAGTTCATTCCTGGTATGACCGCTCCTCCAGTCGACCCAGCTGTAAATGGGTACCTGATGTATGAGTTTGGGAAGGTATAAACAGCAAGGAAGGGAACTGGCCACCACATCTTGCATAGGCTGCGGCTTAGTCCATGAAGAGTTGTCTTCATCCCTGACGGCAGTTATTACCTTAGGACTAACCTTTACCATTGTATGAGAAGCAAGGACAATGCTTTGAGGATGATGTAGAAGTAGTAGTCTGTGGTATTTGCCTAAAGGCCTAAGACATCTGATTTCAGCACAGCATTTTTTGGTACTGGGTTTGCCTTCCCTCTTTGATGCAGTCTCCTAGCCGGACATGGTTGCATTCGGTTTCCGGAGCCGCTCCTTGAAGGTGGAATAGTCTTGGTCGGCTATTGGTCACTGACTACTACCCTCTCATTCGCTGCTCTATCTTCGGCATTTTACTGAAGGCATGTCAAATTTTAAAAAAAAATGCTAATTTTGTTTTCCAATTGAACATGAAATTACCACGTTTGTCAAAATGAACCCTCCACCCTCCATGTTGTGCATTCTTTGTGGATTGAGTTCTTCGATCAACTGATTTTCTTCTTCTTTCGTTCGCTTTAAAATATTGTCTATATCTGCAATGTTGTCTCTTGTATAAACTTCACTGTCTTTTGTAGTTCACATACAGGTCCATAAAGTTTCTCTTCCAGTGTTGTTTCTGTGGGCCAGTGAGATTTTCTCTGTATATCATATTCGGGGCAGTTTTGCAGTATGTGCTCTGCTGTCTGGGGCGCCTGTCCGCATGTACACATGGCTGAGTTGCCAATCTTCATTTTTGTGTATATGTGGCTGCGGAGTCGGTTGTGTCCTGTTCTATGGCGCAACACAACAGTTTGCTCTTGTCTGTTCATGTTATGGTAATCGTCTGGTGTTGGTGTTGGTGGCTTTCTGATTGATTTGATCATCCTTATCTTCTGTTGGTGGCTTTCTGATTGATTTGATCATCCTTATCTTCTGTTGGTGGCTTTCTGATTGATTTGATCATCCTTATCTTCTGTTGGTGGCTTTCTGATTGATTTGATCATCCTTATCTTCTGTTGGTGGCTTTCTGATTGATTTGATCATCCTTATCTTCTGTTGGTGGCTTTCTGATTGATTTGATCATCCTTATCTTCTGTTGGTGGCTTTCTGATTGATTTGATCATCCTTATCTTCTGTTGGTATGTAACTGGCACATCTGGTTGCTCGTCTGCAGCACCCTCCTTTGCCAGTCGATCTGCTCTCTCATTTCCTGAAATTCCACAATGAGAAGGTATCCACTGCATGACAATCTTGCGCTGGTTGCTCAGTTCAGACAGTAGAGCCTGTAGATCTGGCAGTTTCTCAAATTTAAGTGCTTGGAGTGCATCTGTCAGAAATACTACAGGTTGTGGACCGACATTGGTGTTCCACAGTTTCTCAGTTGCCACCTTGATTGCCTGTATTTCTGCATCATATATATGACAGAATTTCCCAGTTGGTACTCTAGACTGTATCCCTAATGTTGTTTGGGTATTCTATGTACACTCCCGCTCCACCATTCTTTACTGCATTCTGTGCTGACCCATCTGTGTATACTCTGATCCAGAGGTCTTGTGGGTATTCTTCATCCAGGAAATTGAGGATCACTATCCTACGTTGCACACTGTTCTGTTCATCCTTGTCTAATATTCCTTTCACTTTTGTTTGAATGGATCAACTGCTTCTATCCCGGTGAGGTTTATGAAGAAGACTGTGCGTTTCAGGTTTTTGTTGTTCCTCCAGCTTTTCGAGCATCGTTGCTCACACCGGGCCAGACTGTCTCTCTTTGGTTTGTGTAAGAAGGGCTGTCCTGCAGGATAAGTTTTTGGTGTTTCCTTGGGTGATCCCCAAACGCACGTGGCGGTGTCTCTGAGACCTATTCTGTAGAGGTAGGCCTTGATTCTACAATGTCCCGTTCTGAGTGAATATCTTTGTCCATCTCTGCCAAGTCTGTCTATGCTGTCATTTTCTAGCTTGTATTCTTTATGCTGGTCTCTCCATTCCGTCCACATGGATCGTCTGATGAGTGTCGTTGCTTCTTTATAGCTTTGTGGATGGCGAGTCTGTGTGCCGCCACGTCCAGCTTTTGCTAGCTCATCTGCATTCTCATTTCCAAGAACTCCACAGTGGGCTGGAATCCCCTGTAGTATTAGATCTGTGTTTTGGAACAGGAATCTGATGCTGTATTTTATTGTGTGTGGGTCTTATCTTGTTAAGATAAGATGCTATCTTGCCTTATATCTTGTCTTACATCTTGCCTTATATCTTGCCTTATATCTTGCCTTGTATCTTGCCTTGTATCTTGCCTTGTATCTTGTCTTGTATCTTGTCTTGTATCTTGTCTTGTATCTTCTCTTGTATCTTGCCTTGTATCTTGTCTTGTATCTTGCCTTGTATCTTGCCTTGTATCTTGCCTTGTATCTTGTCGTATATCTTGTCTTATGACTGTCCACCGTGTAGGTGTCTTTTGGCTGACAAAAATTGGGAGTTCTGAAATGGAGGGGTCAGTGGTTTTGGCGTAAGGTGTCCACCTCGCATGCTAGAGATTGCGAGTTCGAATCAGGGTGGAGACCTGGAATTTTTGTACATGCGGATCTTTCTGGTAAAAATACCCTAATCTCTGGGTAGTGAAAACGGACTCCCCGTGTTCAGTGTCGAGCACGTTAACAAAATTCCTTGGCAGTTAGAAATTGAGGCTTAACGGCTTCTGCCCGGACAAAATTCAAGTTGAAAATCTACCAAAGTTATTTGTACCTTTCCCCAGGTGGTTATAGTAGTAGCTATAGATGGTGCCTAACTGGCTGAGGGTCTACTTAGCTCTAGTGTTTGAGTCTATTAAGATGGACTCGGTTAAACCACCCTCCAAGAAACTGTAGGGTCTTCTAAATCAGTATAAAAACGTTTAGTAAATCTAGACTCTGACAGCGAGTACATTAAACATTACACTTTAAATATTCTATCCCATCAGATCTAAGATACTGATCAAGCTTACCTGTACTATCCTTCCTTAAGTGTACTCATTAAATCCTGCAGTTATTCATAATTTTCTCCGTATTTATTTGTCTAAATTTTGCAAAGTCCTTTGATAGAGTACCTCATCAAAGATTGTTTAAGAAGTTAAAATCACATGAAATAGTCTGCCGAAGACAGATGTGTCGGACAAAAAGGTGCAAAAAACACAGTCAAGCTGTAAACTAACGACAATGCATTCCGTTCTCTGGACTACATCCTGCTCTGGACTACATCCTGCTACTTGCAAAGACCCTGTTCAGGGCTTGGTATTGGGTGATTTATTTCTCTATTCCCCAAGGCGGTGTGTGTTACACTGTGGTTTTCATTTTGCGCCTGTCAGCCCAGTGCATCCGACTTCAGCATGCATTTTATGTCAGTATGCATTTTATGTAAGGGTCTGCTTTCTCCTGCATTTTCTAAGGGTTTGCTTCCCCGGGGTAATGGCCGGTGCTGTGATGGGGATCGAACCCAGCACCTTCTGGTTGTGAGCCGTGTCACTTAACCACTAGCACACGCCGCTCAATTGGGTGATTGAGGATGAACGCAGAAGAAGACATAAAATAGTTGCCAAATGGATAGAAAATTAGTTAACAAGAAGATGGCCAGACAGTGGGAATAAATAGTACTCTGAGTAGTGTGAAGTAGAAAATGCTGTGGCACAGGGCTGTGTTTTGGGACCAATTTTGTTCTTGATTTATATATATAAATTTGGACAATATCGGATCTAGACCTTGCCAGGATTGTAATTGGGTATACCGTTAAGGAAACATTAGCAACAAAAAAAAACATAATTGAAGTGAAAGGTCTCACAGAAGGTGAAAATGTCTCGCAAAAGGTGAAAATGTCTCGCAGAAGGTGAAAAGGTCTCGCAGAAGGTGAAAAGGTCTCGCAGAAGGTGAAAAGGTCTTGTGCGGAAGGTGAAAAAGTCTTGTGCAGAAGGTGAACAAGACTTGTGCAGAAGGTGAACAGGTCTTGTGCAGAAGGTGAAAAGGTCTTGTGCAGAGTGAAAGGTCTTATGCAGAGTGAAAGTCGCATACAAAGTGAAAAGGTCTCGCTGGAAATTAAAGGTACCTCTTTCCCTGTCTTTGATCAGTACGTATTGCATGATTTATCAAGAGCTTCCATTTTGATTCAACAGTTCCTGGTGGCCTTTCGCTGAGAGAAAGCTTCTATATAGCAGAGGAGGTTGCTAACACAGGTAGGGCACTTCACTTTTGTAAATGTTGTCCACATTAATAATAATAAAGCTGCCAAAGATGGATGTATCGGACCGAAAGGTGCAAACATCACAGTCTAGTTGTAAATTAGAAACAACGCATTCCGTTCTCTGGACTACATCTTGCTGCTTGCAAACCCCTGTTCAGGGCTTGGTAGCGGGAGGTTGAGAACGAACATAGAAAAAGAAGAAGAATAATAATAAAGTTTGCTTAGACGTTGAGTCGGAATTCCATTACCGAGTGCAGCGCCACATTGCCAAACTCATCTAAAGCTGAGGGAAAGTATGCCAGCTGTCGAAGCCATGATGCGGAAGTGCGTCCTCTATTGTGCTTCGAACCGGTGAGTCGGGGTGGACACAGGCTGGACTTATGGAGAATATGATTGACCGGTACACCCTAACCAGGTGAACAATATGACCAAATAAGGAGTGGCGAGGGGACTTGGTAGTCTCGAGGCAAGTCGTCCACGTCGTAGGTTCGAATCACTGGTAAAGATTTCCCTGATTTCTGGGTAGTGAGATGGGACTCCCGTGGTCAGTGTTGAGCACGTTAAAAATCCCTTGACATTTTAAGAGAAGTAGACTGATTCCTTCTTTTGTCACGCAGAATAAAAAACCCTTTTTTTTGTGGAAGCTATTTCCGTTGTAGAGGTGAACTAAAATGAAAAACTTATGGCAGAACACTAAGAAAATGACAAAAAAAATCCAGAGGACTTGCATCTTCCAGGTGGAAATGTCAGGATACGAGACATGGTCAACCACACAAACCCTACGGAAAAAGATTGAATCCTTTGAGCTTAAATGTTTAAGGAAAGTGCGCAAAATGCCAAATAAATCTACATACGCATTATAATACAAAGCAAGTCAATTTCAATAATACTAAGCAAACCATTTACAGCCAATTTTAATAATACAATGCAAGAATTTTACAACCATTTCAATAATACAATGCAAGCCATTTACAACCATTTCAATAATACAATGCAAGCCATTTACAGCCATTTTAATAATACAATGCAAGCATTTTACAACCATTTCAATAATAACAATGCAAGCCATTTACAACTATTTCAATAATACTAAGCAAACCATTTACAGCCATTTCAATAATAGAATGCTGACAATTTACAGCCATTTTAATAATACAATGCAAAGCCATTTCAATAATACAATGCTAACCATTTACAGTCATTTCAATAATACAATGCAATCCATTTACAGCCATTACAATAATACAATGCAAAGCCATTTCAATAATACAATGCTAACCATTTACAGCTGATTTTAATATCAGTCGAGAGAGACTACCTGCATTAATCACAAAGCTGGATGTGTTGCTGATACCTAATTATACGTTTAGAAATTAACAGTGACATTTTTTAGTTATCCCATATCAGTTTATGACCTACTTGCTGACTTATCCTCGTACATTGCTACATAAATAGGGATCAAGATGCTGAGCAGTGCATGAGCTGCAGCGGCCCAGAGCTGACTTCTAGCGCCAGGGTCAGCGGCCCAGAGCTGACTTCTAGCCTACAGGGCCAGCGACCCAGAGCCTTGAAATAAAATCACCTTTAATCAAAAGTTAATATATTTTTCTTCAAATTAGGTCGTTTATCGGTCCTGGATATAGCAGAGGTCAACCCACTATTAAGTACAGAGGAGAAGCGGAAGTTGACAGTCACAACCGCTGTCGACGTAGCAACCAAATTTTACGGCAACCGTCGTCAAGGCAACGCCCCAAGTGACTACGACCTACCCAGGCCACAATAACATTCATGAAATCTCAATAGGACATCCCATAATATTGGACTGGATTATAATGCTGACTATTATCATTGTTTGTATGTATTGGTGCGTAGGCAGCATCATTTGTGCAATATCCATGCCGGTTTTATTCTAATAATTTGTTTTAGACAATATCTCTACTTTCTCAAATATATCTACATTTTCGTAGAAATATCGTGTCTTCCAATATCCAGAACATAAATGTGGTAATAGCTTAGATTTGTGATTGATAACCCAATGCTGCCTTAACCGTCACACTTTCCGTTTTGCTCCCAACTAAACATAACGCCATCATTCTTAACGGTTCCTCTACAGGAAGCCTGTGCCGCGAGCACTGTATTTACTTTTGCAGTGGTAATTTCTGTGGAGATTCCGTGGCGAAGTGGTTAAGCCGTCTGCGTCATGATCGGGTGATGTGGATTTGACTCCGGACTCTGCCATCTTTTTCACGGGTGCTTGATGCGGAGTCCCCTGCATTTCGTAGTCTCCCCCTAGTCGTCTTGTCCTTGACTTGCCACTGGGGTCGGGCGGCTCGAGACGAGAGAGTGAGGATAAAATGATGGCGCCACCATTGCTTGCGATGGGCGACTTAGTCTATTTGTTTTAATAAGTGGAAAAATTTGCTGATTTAAAATCCATGTACCACTCCGATGAAAATCATCTCTAGCACAGCCAATGGCACTTCACATTCCTTCGTTAATTATACATTCCAACGGTTCACATTTTGATTTCTCTCGAAACATAATTTATAGCTGATAGGACCAACTGTTGGTACATGAACATAAAGTGTATTACGAGGCGTGTTCAAATGAAACCGGACCTAACTGCAACAAGTGAACATACGTACGATGCACATGACATCACTTCTGGTGTAAACAGCACACACCAACCATCAAGTTTGCAAAATTTCATTATCCTCCAACTCAGTTTTCTCAGCAGATTGTTGAAAACATGGCGGTTATGATACGGAATCCGTCCAGAGTTGATCAGTGAGTGGTGATTCAGTTTCTAACAGCTGAAGGATGTTGACCAGTTGACATTCATCGCAGAATGCAGGCAGTTAATGTTGACGACAACAGTGAAGAACGATGTTTAAAAGACGCGAGTTCACGAAAGATCTTACGAGGCCAGGTCCGGCTTATATTGTTGCGTCAGAAGATGCCATCGCCAAATTTGATGCAGCATTTCGGATCAGAAGTGATGTCATCATGCACATCGTACGTATGTTCACTTGGTGCAGTTAGGTCCCAGTTTCATTTGAACACACCTCGTAGATTATACTCTAAAGATTATATTGCGATGTGGTTGTCATGCTTATAGAGTTTTTTTTGCCAATTTGGGCAGGCCAGTGATCACTAAATTAAATAAGGTTCCTACTAGCAACCAGCTGCTTAATTCAGCGTACTGCCAGCAACCAATCCCATAATTCAACATCCAGTCAGTGACTAATCACTTAATTCAGCACCCAACCAGTGACCAACAGATTAACACACCGTCCCGCCAACCTCATTTAATTCAGCCTCCTGCCAGAAACTTGGCATTTAATTCAGCCTCCTGCCAGAGACTTCAACATTTAATTCAGCGTCCTGCCAGAGACTTCAACATTTAATTCAGCGTCCTGCCAGAGACTTGGCATTTAATTCAGTGTCCTGCCAGAGACTAACATTTAATTCAGCCTCTTGCCAGAGACTTTAACATTTAATTCAGCCTCTTGCCAGAGACTTTAACATTTAATTCAGCGTCATGCCAGAGACTTTAACATTTAATTCAGCCTCTTGCCAGAGACTTTAACATTTAATTCAGGGTCATGCCAGAGACTTTAACATTTAATTCAGCGTCCTGCCAGAGACTTTAACATTTAATTCAGCGTCCTGCCAGAGACTTTAACATTTAATTCAGCGTCCTGCCAGAGACTTTAACATTTAATTCAGCGTCCTGCCAGAGACTAGAGACTTTAACATTTAATTCAGCGTCCTGCAAGAGACTTTAACATTTAATTCATCCTCCTGCCAGAGACTTTAACATTTAATTCAGCGTCCTGCCAGAGACTTTAACATTTAATTCAGCGTCCTGCCAGAGTCTTTAACATTTAATTCAGCGTTCTGCCAGAGACTTGGCATTTAATTCAGCCTCCTGCCATAGACTTGGCATTTAATTCAGCCTCCTGCCAGAGACTTGGCATTTAATTCAGCGTCCTGCCAGAGACTTTAACATTTAATTCAGCGTCCTGCCAGAGACTTTAACATTTAATTCAGCGTCCTGCCAGAGACTTGGCATTTAATTCAGCCTCCTGCCAGAGACTTTAACATTTAATTCAGCGTCTTGCCAGAGACTTTAACATTTAATTCAGCGTCCTGCCAGAGACTTTAACATTTAATTCAGCGTCCTGCCAGAGTCTTTAACATTTAATTCAGCGTCCTGCCAGAGACTTGACATTTAATTCAGCCTTCTGCCAGAGACTTGGCATTTAATTCAGCCTCCTGCCAGAGACTTGGCATTTAATTCAGCGTCCTTCAAATGCCCACCCTCATTAATTCACCGTCCTGCCAGCGAAAACAATAATTTAATTTAGCGTCCTGCCAGCAACTATTTATTGAATTCAGCGTCCTGTCAGCGACCACTCTCTCAGGCAATTAGATACTTAGCCAGGTCCTCGAAAAAGCAGCATTTACCAGACTAAGACACCATTTGTAAAGATCACTTACATGCATTATATTTTGAATGTGCATTTTTGTCTCCTTCCACATTTCCTTACCAAATATATATATAAGAATTTTATTTGCTACTTTCAAACCTGTGTTTGTAGTGTGTTTACCAAACATGTGTTTGTAGTGTGTTTACCAAAGCTGTGTTTGTAGCGTGTTTACCAAACCTGTGTTTGTAGCATGTTGCGTGCTTACCAAACCTGTGTTTGTAGCGTGTTGCGTGCTTACCAAACCTGTGTTTGTAGCGTGTTGCGTGCTTACCAAACCTGTGTTTGTAGCGTGTTTATCAAATCTGTGTTTGTAGCGTGCTTACCATTGTATAGTAATAAACATAGGTGGAAAAATGGAGCCACTAGTCATGTTATATTTACTGAAGTAATAGGAATTGTTAACGCTGAAGAGACATCACTTTTGACTAGGAGAAGGCTTTTGGTAGGGATCAAGATGCTGAGTAGTACCTGAGCTGTAGTGGCCAGTGACCCAGAGCTGACAAGACCCTTCACCTCCATGCGGTGATTCTGGATAATAGGCTGCAACAGGGCAGACTGGCTAAGGAGAAGGGATAGAAGAGGGAAAGCTAACCTGGTACCCAAAAAATTGGATGTGTCGAACCGAAAGATGTAAATATCGCAGTCAATCTGTAAACTACGATACAACGCATTCCGTTCTCCGAACAATATCCTGCCACTTGTAAAGCCCATCGCAGGGCTTGTTAGAGGGAGTTTGAGAATGAAAGAAGAAAATAGATGTGTCAACATTTATTCGTCTCTGTGCACTTGGAAAATCGAACTGCAACAGATGCTCGCCATCTGTTCCAATTCTCTGCTGTCTTGAGCAACGCCCGCTAGACCAGAATTGAATTGATTTTTTAAAATTTGTTTAAATATATATTTACTTATCAACTGTTTGCCGCCAGATGTTTCTTGGCCTTGCCATTAGTTTCTTTCCTTGTGAATTTCTTCTTCCCCTTCGATCAACTGATGCTGTGCTTCTAGCTCGGTGAGGTTCACGGAGAATGTGTTTTACGTTTTAGCCGGTCCCCCACAGCTTTTCGAGCATGGTCGCTCCCCCCGGACCAGACTTCCTCTCTTTGGTCTAAGTAGGGCAGTCCTGCAGGACATGTTCAGGTTTTTGCTCGGATGCTCCACAATCGCACGTAGCGTTGTCTCTGAGACCTATTATGTGGAAGTCGGCCTTGAGTTTGCAATGTCCCATTCTGAGTCTGAAGATCTTTGTCTGCCCATCTCTGCTAAATTTATACTGTCATTTTCTGGATTGTATTTTTTGGGCTGGTCTCTCCATTGAATCCTCTTGGACCGTTTGAAGAGTGCTTTGCTTCTTTATAGCTCTGTGTATGGTGAGTCTGTGTTCCCACTTCCAGCTTTTTGTGAACTCATCTGTTTTCTCGTTTCCAAGGATCCCATAGTGGGCCAGAATTCAGTGTAGGACTAGATCTGTCTTTTGGGACAGCAATATACCGATGTATTTTATTTTGTGTAAGAGTCTATCTTGTTTGGGGCTTGAGATGGCCTGAGAACACTTCTGGGGTCTATCTTGTCTGGGGCTTGAGATGGTCTGAGAACACTTCTGGAGTCTATCTTGTTTGGGGCTTAAGATGGCCTGAGAACACTTCTGGAGTCTATCTTGTTTGGGGCTTGAGATGGCCTGAGAACAATTCTGGAGTCTATCTTGTTTGGGGCTTGAGAACACTTCTGGAGTCTATCTTGTTTGGGGCTTGAGATGGCCTGAGAACACCTCTGGAGTCTATCTTGTTTGGGGCTTGAGATGGCCTGAGAACAATTCTGGAGTGTATCTTGTGTGGGGCTTGAGAACACTTCTGGCATCTATCTTGTTTGGGGCTTGAGATGGCCTGAGAACACTTCTGGAGTCTATCTTGTTTGGGGCTTGAGATGGCCTGAGAACACTTCTGGAGTCTATCTTGTTTGGGGCTTGAGATGGCCTGAGAACAATTCTGGAGTGTATCTTGTGTGGGGCTTGAGAACACTTCTGGCGTCTATCTTGTTTGGGGCTTGAGATGGCCTGAGAACACTTCTGGAGTCTATCTTGTTTGGGGCTTGAGAACACTTCTGGAGTCTATCTTGTTTGGGGCTTGAGATGGCCTGACAACACTTCTGGAGTCTATCTTGTTTGGGGCTTGAGAACACTTCTGGAGTCTATCTTGTTTGGGGCTTGAGATGGCCTGAGAACACTTCTGGAGTCTATCTTGTTTGGGGCTTGAGATGGCCTGAGAACACTTCTGGGGTCTATCTTGTCTGGGGCTTGAGATGGCCTGAGAACACTTCTGGAGTCTATCTTGTTTGGGGCTTGAGATGGCCTGAGAACAATTCTGGAGTCTATCTTGTTTGGGGCTTGAGATGGCCTGTGAACAATTCTGGAGTCTATCTTGTGTGGGGCTTGAGAACACTTCTGGCGTCTATCTTGTTTGGGGCTTGAGATGGCCTGATAACACTTCTGGGGTCTATCTTGTCTGGGGCTTGAGATGGCCTGAGAACACTTCTGGAGTCTATCTTGTTTGGGGCTTGAGATGGCCTGAGAACAATTCTGGAGTCTATCTTGTTTGGGGCTTGAGAACACTTCTGGAGTATCTTGTTTGGGGCTTGAGATGGCCTGTGAACAATTCTGGAGTCTATCTTGTGTGGGGCTTGAGATGGCCTGAGAACACTTCTGGGGTCTATCTTGTCTGGGGCTTGAGATGGCCTGAGAACACTTCTGGAGTCTATCTTGTTTGGGGCTTGAGATGGCCTGAGAACAATTCTGGAGTCTATCTTGTTTGGGGCTTGAGAACACTTCTGGAGTATCTTGTTTGGGGCTTGAGATGGCCTGTGAACAATTCTGGAGTCTATCTTGTGTGGGGCTTGAGAACACTTCTGGCGTCTATCTTGTTTGGGGCTTGAGATGGCCTGATAACACTTCTGGCGTCTATCTTGTTTGGGGCTTGAGATGGCCTGATAACACTTCTGGAGTCTATCTTGTTTGGGGCTTGAGATGGCCTGAGAACACTTCTGGAGTCTATCTTGTTTGGGGCTTGAGAACCCAACAGTTCCCACTTAACAATCCCCTGAACAGAATCCAACCACAACCTCCTGAGTGCCAGCTGTGTACACACCCATGTGAAACCGTTGATCATCATCGCTTTGAGTGGTCAACGATTTTAGAAAAATGCTTCTTCCTTTGAAGCCAGATAAATGGACACTTTATATGGCACTACACAACAGATGATAAACAAGTGGAGATACCAGTACATGGCATTGGGCTGTAGGGTGAGAGCTTGAATGCTGCTGGATCCGTAACAACATATCTCGGTCAGCTAATAATGGAGGATGGTACATGCGAAAGGGAGATCATTAAAGGAATTGCAAAGAATGTATTTTGACAACATGAAACATACACTTCGGTCCAAGCAGATGTCTCAGAAACTAAAAATGAATATAATTAAACGCTATGTGCATTCAGTTTTATTGTATGGAGTAGAAACCTGGACCCTAACAGAGAAAATGGAGAAGTGTATCGAGACCTTCGAAATGTGGGTATTCAGAAGACTTGGACGAGTTTCTTGGAAAGATAGGAAAACAAATAGGTCCTGGAACTTAAGGTGTACAAGACGTTTCTTCAGGTCAGGTCGGGGCACACATGAAGACATCCTCACAACACCACACTTCTCTGTCAGCTGCAGCTGCCTGTGCCTCTTCTGGTTGAAGATTGGTCCATTCTTTTATGTTGTCCTCCCACCTCTTTTTTGGGACGGCCTCTTCGTCGTCTGCCATGCACCTTTCTGTGGAGGATTGTATTTGTAAGACCATTTGATCTCGATATGTGACCTTACCAAGCGAGTTTCCTTCTTTTGACAGTTCCATTATTATGCTTCTGTAATTTTGGCACAGCTTTAGGTTTCCAGACTTATGTAACGGTATAACCCCTGATTTTGTCCATAAGTCCGGCCAGTTTCATCGCCCATTCTTTGTTACAGATATCTGTCAGGCCTTCCACCACTACCTCACCACCTACCTGTAAGAGCTCTGCTGGTATATTGTCCATGCTGGCCGCCTCCCCTCTTCTCAATGTTGTTTCTCAACGAAATAAAAAGCAGAAAAACAAAATAATTATGGTGAAGATGGGGATTATTTTCATGCGGATTTTCTGGTTGTTGTTGAATGCTCATAATGAGTTAGTTTACTCTTTAGTGCGTCCTGAAAAGACGAAGGACGTTAAGTGGCGGGTTATAGTAGCTTTCCTCACATACCGAGCATGCTGATGAAGGTGGACTGCAGTCCTCCAGGCAAGTGTGCTATACTTGGCTTCATCTGCATGGCGCTCACTACAACGGGGATCACATTGATCCACATCTCATCAGCCAGGCTGCCTTGAAAACACCCTGTTTCTAGGGAACGCTACATGGAAAAGAAATTGTGGTTGTTAGAAATCTAAAAGAGCAGGCTTAACGGCCACTGCCCGGATAAAATTCAAAATTCTAACTAAAAAAATTACCCAAAAATTATCTGTACCTTCCCGAGATGGTTTATTAAGAGAGCCTATAGATGACGCCTAACAAGCTGCGGGTGTGCTTAGCTCTAGTGTTTGAGTCTATTAAGATGGACTCGCACATCGGTTAAACTACCTTCCATGAAACTGGTTGTATACAGACTCTACAGAGCCTTCTAAACCAATATGGCTTGGCTTCGTTCATTCTCAATCTCCCGCTACCAAACCTTGAAAGGGCTTAAGTAGCAGAATATAGTCCAGAGAACGGAATACGTTGTGTCGTAGTTTACAGCTTGACTGCGATATTTGCACCTTTCGGGCCAACACATCCGATTTCAGCAAGCATTTTTTGAGTACCGGGTGAGCATTCCCTCTTCGATCCCTTCTCCTTAGCCAGTCTGCCCTGCTGCAGCCTGTTATCCAGGAACACTGGCATGGAGGTGTAGAAGGGTCTTGGCAGCTCTAGTTCGCTGGCCCTGACGCTTGCAGTCAGCTATGGGTCGCTGACCGCTGCAGGTCATGCCTTGCTCAGGATCTTAGATCCCCTAAACCAGTATAAAGACGTTATGTTATGTCAAAAGACATGACAATCTGCTGAAGGTCATATTGGAGGGCAAGAGACGCAGGGGGCGACACATCAAGATGTGGTGAGGACAACAGACATGGCACAGAGACGGCTGCAGATTCGTTAGCCTCCTCTGCGGAGATGGCACATGATGATAACCGTTCCGATGGTAACAAACAACAATATACGAGGCGTGTTCAAATGAAACCGGATCTAACTGCACCAAGTAAAAATATGTACAATGCGCATGATGACGTCAGTTCGGGTGTAAACAGTACATGCCAACTGTCAAGTTTGCAAAATTTCATTATCTCCCGACTCATAGTTTCCTCAGCAGGCCGTTGAAAACATGGCATATGTATTTTGTTTTTCGCTTCTCCAAGCATTCATCACTGTCTGACTAATTAAATATTTCCTAATATCTAATCTGGACATTTCTTTAGTTAATTTGAAGCTATGCCCTCTTGTTATTGTGCCAGCTGCACTTTGAAAAAAGCTTGTTATAGTCCAATTAATCTCTTCCCTTGATTATCTTATAAACCTGTATTTAGTCACCTCGAATTCTTCTCTTTTCTAGACACTGTCTGCAGATTTTTTAAAGTCTATCATTCATTTACCATCTCACATTCTCCCGGGTTGTAGCCCAGTGTCGTGGTATGTATTTGTCTTTCGCCTCTCTCGTGGCCCGAGTAACATTTTTACCTATTTTATGGCAGGTCTTGTTTTGCTGTCTATCCACCTTTTTCCTCGGTCTACCTCTTACCCTTCATCCTGATATTCTCCTGTATGAGTTGTGAGGATGTCTTCATGTGTGCCCCAACGACCTTACCGGTTACGGGATGACCTGACCTGACCTGACCCGATAAGGTTGTAAGAACAATGTCTGGTTGCATTCTCACAGTGTGGCCAAACCAATTCATTGGAATTGTTCCAACTTTCTCCCAAATACTCATATTTGTGATTGTTTCTTCTGGTGTTGTTAGTGACCTTTCATAGGCACCACATTTCGCAGGTGGCTAACTTTCATTCCTGAGCCTTATTCAATGTCCATGTCTGGCACTGGTAGCACAAGGTTGGGATGAAGATACTATTTATCATTCAAAAAAAATTATAAAGAAAATGATAAAAATGGCAAAGAAACACATTTGTTAAATAATTTACAAATCAGCGGTTCTAGAGCGAAGAATTTGTGCAATGGAGATGAGATGTCTGCGTCGAATCCTCAGCATTTCATATCTAGACTGCACGATACTACTTCTTCTTCTTCGTACGCAGTCAGACATCAACCTTTATTTTTTCAAAAAAAGCAGCGGTCATCCTGAGGCTGTCAACACTGCCATAGAGCTTGTCTAGTGTTGCCACTGGTGATGGCCACATCTGCTCTCTCTGATCCTCGTATGTCGGGCAGTTTTGCAGCAAATGCTCAGCTGTCATTTTCCCGGTACCACACGGGCATTCGTCAGTGCCACCTATCTTCAATTTGTTGAATAGGTGGTACCTCAGTCTATTGTGGCCTGTGCAAAGTCTGAAGACAACGACCTGCTCTCTTCTGTTCAACTGGTAATAGGCATCCTTTTTTGTGTATCCAGTATGTTCGGTTTCCCATTTGGTTATGTATCTAGCTCTAATAAGCCGTTTTGACTCTTCGTAGGTCATACTAGTATCTGGTTGTGGTAGTCTTGCACCTTCTTTTGCCAGTCTGTCTGCCTCCTCATTGCCTTGGATGTTGCAGTGGGATGGAACCCACTGCACCACTACCCTTTTTGGTGCGGACTGCTAGCATAGTCCGAGTACTGCTCTTAGATCATTAAGTTCATTATTTTTCTGGCTTGACCGCACGATACGAATAAGATAGTTGTGGGGGCACCATTAAGATATAAAGACCTATTGACCTTGGTTGTTGTTCCGAATGCCCATAATGAGTAGGTTTCTTCTTTTGTGCACTCTGAAAAGGACGTTAAGTGGCAGGTTGCAGTGGCTTTCCTCACATTCCAGCATGCTGATGAAGATGGACCAGGGCCCTGCAGGCGGTTGTGCTATGCTAGACTTCATCTGCGTGTCACTCACCACTACTCTCTCACCCTGTTAGCCAGGCTGCCATGAAAACAACCCGTTTCCAGGGATGGCTATGAGGAAGCCGAGGTAAGGGTCTTGGCCAGTATATTTTGCCTGACCCTAACATGTCTGATCAGTATGTTGTATCTGACCAGATGTTAGTCTTCCTCCCCTGTTGACTATGGTAAAAGCATGCAAGCTCACCTGGTACGGGCATGTTTCAAGATTGTCTGGGTTGACCAAGACAATCCTTCGAGGTACTGTGCCTGGGAAGCGTAAGAGAGGGAGACAGAAAAAAAAGGATGGGAAGACATCATCAGAGAGTGAACAGGAAAGTCCATAACTAGAACAAATATCCTGGCACAAAACCGAGTAGAGTGGCTGGAACTGGTTCTTCTTCTTCTTCTTCTTCGTACGCAGTCAGACAGTAACCATTATTTTTTCGAAAAAAACGGCGGTTATCCTGAGGCTGTCGCCACTGCCATAGAGCTTGTCTTGCAGTTCCACTGGTGATGGCCACATCTGCTCTCTCTGAACCTCGTAAGTCGGGCAGTTCTGCAGCAGATGTTCAGCGGTCATTTTACCGGTACCGCACGGGCATTCGTCGGTACACCCTATTTTCAATTTGTTGAATAGGTGGTACCTCAGTCTATTGTGGCCAGTGTGAAGTCTGAAGACAACGACCTGCTCTCTTCTGTTCAACTGGTAATAGGCATCGTTTTTGGTGTAACCAGTATGTTCGGTTTCCCATTTGGTCATGTACCTGGCTTTGATAATCCATTTTGACTCTTCCTACGTCATACTAGTATCTGTTTGTGGTAGTCTTGCGCCTTCTTTTGCTAGTCTGTCTGCCTCCTCGTTGCCTTGGATGTTGCAGTGTGATGGGACCCACTGTACCACTACCATTTTTGGTGCGGACTGCTGGCACAGTTTGCAGAGTGCTGCTCTTAAGTCATTAAGCTCAGTGTTTTTCTGGCTTTGTAGCACTGTGACTACGGCGAGAGCATCTGTAAGCAGGACTATATGGCTTTCATTTACTTTATGTGTCACGGAACTGGTCCAACAATCCGCAGTATTGCTGCCCCAAGGATCTCACAAACCGATGAGTGCCCATGTGGAATAGGATGCCAGAACCCTGAACATATTCTACAGGAATGCCCAATCTATTGGGAAATGAGATACCAGACCTGGCCAGAGGGTGCGGATCTGAGACAAAAGCTGTGGGGCAGCCGCGCCGACCTGGTGAAGACTATAGACTTCATCATGGCGACTGGTCTGCAGATATAGCATGACCAAAAAATCCTGAACGCAAAGAAGAAGAAAGAAGGTGCCCCAATGATCTTTCAGAATCGATAAATTAGACTATAACAAGTTTTTTAAAATACAGCCACCGACAATAACACGAGGGCATAGCTACAAGCTGACTAAAGAGAGGTCCAGGTTAGATATTAGGAAATATTTTTTTAGTCAGAGAGTGGTGTCTGCTTGGAATGCATTGCCAGGGGAGGTAGTGGAGGCAGGGACAGTTAATGCATTTAAGAATAAACTGGATGCGCATAGCTTTTATAGCAAGGTGATGTAAATGTAACTGGTTGTATACAGACTCTGCAGGGTCTTCTAAACCAGTATAAAGACGTTAAGTTAAGTTAAATCAAGATCACTCATCAATTGCAAAGATGAGGGCAAGTCAGTAAATAGGTCACAAATGTCCATTAAAACAAAAATAGATGTGATAATGAAAACCATTTATTATTGCACTTACAATGTATTTCTCAACATAATTATCACCAACATTATCAGTGCACTAAAACCTGCAGCATAGAAGCTTTTAGTCTGCTGTCTCACCAAAACCTGCAGCATGGAAGTCTTTAGTCTGCTGTCTCACCAAAACCTGCAGCATGGAAGTTTTTAGTCTGCTGTCTCACCAAAACCTGCAGCATAGAAGTTTTTAGTCTGCTGTCTCACCAAAACCTGCAGCATGGAAGTCTTTAGTCTGCTGTCTCACCAAAACCTGCAGCATGGAAGTTTTTAGTCTGCTGTCTCACCAAAACCTGCAGCATGGAAGTTTTTAGTCTGCTGTCTCACCAAAATCTGCAGCATAGAAGTTTTTAGTCTGCTGTCTCACCAAAACCTGCAGCATAGAAGTTTTTAGTCTGCTGTCTCACCAAAACCTGCAGCATGGAAGTTTTTAGTCTGCTGTCTCACCAAAATCTGCAGCATAGAAGTTTTTAGTCTGCTGTCTCACCAAAACCTGCAGCATAGAAGTTTTTAGTCTGCTGTCTCACCAAAATCTGCAGCATAGAAGTCTTTAGTCTGCTGTCTCACCAAAATCTGCAGAATAGAAGTTTTTAGTCTGCTGTCTCACCAAAACCTGCAGCATAGAAGTCTTTAGTCTGCTGTCTCACCAAAACCTGTAGCATAGAAGTTTTTAGTCTGCTGTCTCACCAAAATCTGCAGAATAGAAGTTTTTAGTCTGCTGTCTCACCAAAACCTGCAGCATGGAAGTTTTTAGTCTGCTGTCTCACCAAAACCTGCAGCATGGAAGTCTTTAGTCTGCTGTCTCACCAAAATCTGCAGCATAGAAGTTTTTAGTCTGCTGTCTCACCAAAACTTACAGCATAGAAGTTGTGTACTCCAAGTCATCTCAAGCCCCAAACAAGACTCCAGGAGTGTACTCCTGTATGATCTATTATAACCCATAGGTCCCTTTCCTTATCTATCTTTCTAATATTGTTCTCTCTCATTCTGTAATTATATTCCATATTGGATCTACCCATGTGGATGACTGAACATTTATCTATATTAAGCTTGAATTTGCCAGCTCACAGACCATTCCCAAATTTTAAGTAAATCCAACCTCAATATATCCCCTTCTGCTTTAAATGAGACACTTCTGAATAGTTTTGTATCATCTGAAAATTTTGCAATCATGGATCCGATATCGTTATCCAAATCGTTATTTATATCATGAACAAAATTATTCCCAAAACCGAGCCCTGTGGCCCTCCACTTTTGACCTCACACCACTCATAATACTCCTGAAGCGTCTCACATTGTACTACAGCCAGGAGGATCCCAGTCTATCTTCTCAAGTACACCTCAGGTGTAAGAGGAGCTACTGTAACCTACAACTAAAGAAACATCGTCAAGAGTTAACCCACCTAAGCACAAGCAGCTTCAAACATCTTCACCAACTGAAACTCCAAAATCACATTGATAATTATGGTCCAATTGTTAGCGCAGACGATGAATGGCGTATCTGAACAAGACTTACGACATTCCTGATTCAGTCTATTTCTGTGAGCAAAAATATCTCTAAGAGCAGGGGGGAAGGACACTAATGTCTGGTCAGGCAAAATGTTCTGATCTGACATGTTAGTCAGGGTCAGGTGAAATATACTGATCAGACATGTTAGTCAGGGTCAGGTGAAATATACTGATCAGACATGTTAGTCAGGGTCAGGTGAAATATACTGATCAGACATGTTAGTCAGGGTCAGGTGAAATATACTAATCAGACTATGTTAGTCAGAGTTAGATAAAACATACTGATCAGACTATGTTAGTCAGGGTCAGGTAAAACATGCTGATCAGACTATGTTAGCCAGGGTTAGATAAAACATACCCTGTTTACAGATGCCCTGGCCATGGTTACAGCACTAAAAAGCCAGAAAAATACTGAACTCAATGATTTAAGAGCAGTACTCTGTCAACTATGCCAGCAGTCCGCACCAAAAAGAGTAGTGGTACAGTGGGTTCCATCCCACTGCAACATCCAAGGCAACAAGGAGGCAGACAGACTGGCAAAAGAAGGTGCAAGACTACCACAACCAGATTCTAGTGTGATCTACGAAGAGTCCAAAAGGTTTATTAGGGCCAGATACATGGCCAAATGGGAAACAGAACATACTGGCTACACAAAAAATGATGCCTATTACCAGTTGAACAGAAGAGAGCAAGTCGTGGTCTTAAGACTCCGCACAGGCCACAATAGACTGAGGTACCATCTATTCAATAAACTGAAGATAGGTGGTACTGACGAATGAACCTGTGGTAGAGGGAAAATCACCGCTGAACATCTGCTGCAAAATTGCTCGACATACGAGGACCAGAGAAAGCACATGTGGCCATCACCAGTGGCAACACTAGACAAGCTCTATGGCAGTGTCGACAGCCTCAGGGTGACAGCTGCTTTCTTCGAACAAATTCAAGTTGACGTCTGACAGCGTACGAAGAAGAAGATAAAACATACTGATCAGACTATGTTAGTCAGGGCTAGGTAAAACATACTGATCAGGCTATGTTAGTCAGGGTTAGATTAAACATACTATCAGGCTATGTAAGTCAGGGTTAGATAAAAATACTGATCAGGCTATGTTAGTCAGGGTTAGATAAAACATACTATCAGGCTATGTAAGGGTTAGATAAAACATACTGATCAGGCTATGTAAGTCAGGATTAGATAAAACATATTGATCAGGCTATGTAAGTCAGGGTTAGATAAAACATACTGATAAGGCTATGTTAGTCAGGGTTAGATAAAACATACTGGCCAAGACCACACCTAACTTTCCTATAAGTCTCTCTGGAAATGGAATATTTTCATGACAGTCTGGTTAATGCGGTGGAGGATGGCCACTATCCCAGCAATAGTGAGCGACCCGATCCACTATCATCAGCATGCTAGGGATGTGAGAAAAACTACTGCAACTCACCACTTAACGCCCTTTTCCTGATGCACAAAAAAAGTTTTTTTTTTGTAAACATTTTTGTGTACAAAATTTGTAAACAATTCCAATGAATTGGTTTGGCCACACTGTGAGAATGCAACCAGACATTGTTCTTACAACCTTATCGGGTCAGGTCAGGTCATCCCGTAACCGGTAAGGTCGTTGGGGCACACATGAAGACATCCTCACAACTCATACAGGAGAATATCAGGATGAAGGGTAAGAGGTAGACCGAGGATAAAGGTGGATAGACAGCAAAACAAGACATGCTCATTATGGGCATTCAATAATATCAACAACAACAACAATAACAACAACATCTCTAAAAGTAACGGCTTGAACTGTTCAACCAAGATTCTTATTTACTTCCTGAACACGGTCCGTTTCCGTTAGCAAATCAAATTTCTTTAAGATTAAGGTTTCACATCATGAACACAATCAACCTTCATTCTCAAATCACTTTGTGAACACAGTCCATTTCTGTCGGCAAATCAAATATCTCTAAAAGCAACGGTTCAAACCTATCAACCATCATGCTCAAATCATTTTATGATGAACACAGTCCATTTCTGTCGGCAAATCAAATATCTCTAAAAGCAACGGTTCGAACCTATCAACCATCATGCTCAAATCACTTTGTGAACACAGTCCATTTCTGTCGGCAAATCAAATATCTCTAAAAGCAACGGTTCGAACCTATCAACCATCATGCTCAAATCACTTCATGATGAACACAGTCCATTTCTGTCGGCAACTCAAATATCTCTAAAAGCAACGGTTCGAACCTATCAACCATCATGCTCAAATCACTTCATGAACACAGTCCATTTCTGTCGGCAACTCAAATATCTCTAAAAGCAACGGTTCGAACCTATCAACCATCATGCTCAAATCACTTCATGATGAACACAGTCCATTTCTGTCGGCAACTCAAATATCTCTAAAAGCAACGGTTCGAACCTATCAACCATCATTCTGAAATCACTTCCTCAACACAGTTCATTTCTCCTGAGAAGTGAAATTTTTTAAACAAAAGCGTTCGAACTATTCAACCATCATGCTCAAATCACTTTGTGAACACAGTCCATTTCTGTCGGCAAATCAAATATCTCTAAAAGCAACGGTTCGAACCTATCAACCATCATGCTCAAATCACTTTGTGAACACAGTCCATTTCTGTCGGCAAATCAAATATCTCTAAAAGCAACGGTTCGAACCTATCAACCATCATGCTCAAATCACTTCATGATGAACACAGTCCATTTCTGTCGGCAACTCAAATATCTCTAAAAGCAACGGTTCGAACCTATCAACCATCATGCTCAAATCACTTCATGATGAACACAGTACATTTCTGTCGGCAAATCAAATATCTCTAAAAGCAACGGTTCGAACCTATCAACCATCATGCTCAAATCACTTCATGATGAACACAGTCCATTCCTGTTGGCAAATCAAATATCTCTAAAAGCAACGGTTCGAACCTATCAACCATCATGCTCAAATCACTTCATGATGAACACAGTCCATTTCTGTCGGCAAGTCAAATATCTCTAAAAGCTAGGGTTCGAACTGATCGACCATCATTCTCAAATCACTTCATGATGAACACAGTCCATTCCTGTTGGCAAATCAAATATCTCTAAAAGCAACGGTTCGAACCTATCAACCATCATTCTCAAATCACTTATTGAACACAGTCCATTTCTGTCGGCAAATCAAATATCTCTAAAAGCAACGGTTCGAACTCATCGACCTTCATTCTGAGCAACATATTGGAGTGGACCTCATTGATGTTCCGCAGATCTGTCAGTTTCATGAGCACTCGAGCAAATAGGGTTAACTCCCCATTGAAGCACAGCGAGATGTAATTTTCTAGAATGTGGGCATATGCTTCTTGAATTTCCTGCACTTTTCTGTGGTCTAGCAAAGGCATTCTGTCTGCTGCGGAAGATTGGGAATTAAACATTATATAATCTGGGTGACATTCTTTAAAAAAATGGATAAATAGTGAGAAAATACACTGCACAGGTTCAAAATGACACGGAACAGGTTAAAAATAACACTGAACAGGTGAGAAAAGACACTGAACAGGTGAGAAAATACACTGAACAGGTAAGAAAAGACACTGAACAGGTAAGAAAAGACACTGAACAGGTGAGAAAAGACACTGCACAGCTTTAATATGGCATGGACAACAGTCAACAGAATTGATAAACAGCAAAGATGGTGCCTAACAGGCAGTGGGTTAAATTTTGCTCTCATGTTTTAGTCCATGCTGGGGGAAGGAAAACTAACATATGGTCAGACAAAATATACCATTGTGAGACAAGGAGTAATCTCTTTGGACAATTCTGCTTTAACTCTCCAGCTACAAATATGATTTATAACACCAAGTCTAATTAAAGCCAATTTCATGTGAAAAAGGTTCACTATCAGTTTTGTAGCTCTTCTTTGTATCCTTTCCATCATGTTTATATCCCCTCTACAATAAGGACTCCACACCTTAACTTAACGTCTTTATACTGGTTTAGAAGACCCTGCAGAGTCTGTATACAACCAGTTACATTTACATCACCTTGCTCTAAAAGCTATGCGCATCTAGTTTATTCTTAAATGCATTAACTGTCCCTGCCTCCACTACCTCCCCTGGCAATGCATTCCAAGCAGACACCACTCTCTGACTAAAAAAATATGTCCTAATATCTAACCTGGACCTCTCTTTAGTCAGCTTGT
Source organism: Ariolimax columbianus (assembly GCA_036924085.1). Classification (NCBI taxonomy): domain Eukaryota; kingdom Metazoa; phylum Mollusca; class Gastropoda; order Stylommatophora; family Arionidae; genus Ariolimax; species Ariolimax columbianus. Next base: position 12,599,182 of record JAVGWX010000025.1, on the reverse strand, counting down.
AGCTATGCCCTCGTGTTATTGTAGGTGGCTGTATTTTAAAAAACTTGTTATAGTCTAATTTATCGATTCCTCTGATCATCTTATAAACCTGTATTAAGTCACCACAAATTCTTCTCTCTTCGAGACACTGTAGTCGGTTTTTCTGAGTCGTTCCTCATAACTGTAATTCTGGAATCCCACTATCATCTTTGTCGCTCTTTTTTGTATTCTTTCTAGCATGTTTATGTCCCCTCTCTGATAAGGACTCCACACCTGTACACAGTACTCCAATCTAGGTCTAACTAAAGCTTTATACAGTTTGACGATCACATCCTTGCTCCTATGTTTAATATTTCTTTTTATCATACCTAACATTGCATTTGCCTTTTTGACTGCTACCTGGGACTTGCTCACTCACCTTTCCTGTATGATCTATTATAACCCCTATGTCCCAACAGTTCAACACTAAATTCTAAACTGTACGAAGCTAAAGCGGAACTCCAAGCAATGGTCGTGTCCATCAAGGGATCTCATTTGACAGTGTAAACATCGAAGATGTGATCACAAAAAGAAGAAGAATCTACAAATTGCAACACAAACATGAACAGCAACAGCCACAACATGAACAGCAGCACCAGCCACAACATGAACAACAGCAACAGCCACAATATGAACAGCAACAGCCACAACATGAACAACAGCAACAGCCACAACATGAACAACAGCACCAGCCACAACATGAACAACAGCAACAGCCACAACATGAACAACAACAGCCACAACATGAACAACAGCAACAGCCACAACATGAACAACAGCAACAGCCACAACATGAACAACAGCACCAGCCACAACATGAACAACAGCAACAGCCACAACATGAACAACAGCCACAACATGAACAGCAACAGTCACAACATGAACAACAGCACTAGCCACAACATGAACAGCAGCAACAGCCACAACATGAACAACAGCAACAGCCACAACATGAACAACAGCACCAGCCACAACATGAACAACAGCACCAGCCACAACATGAACAACAGCAACAGCCACAACATGAACAGCAGCACCAGCCACAACATGAACAACAGCAACAGCCACAACATGAACAACAGCACCAGCCACAACATGAACAACAGCACCAGCCACAACATGAACAACAGCAACAGCCACAACATGAACAGCAGCACCAGCCACAACATGAACAACAGCAACAGCCACAACATGAACAACAGCAACAGCCACAACATGAACAACAGCAACAGCCACAACATGAACAACAGCAACAGCCACAACATGAACAACAGCACCAGCCACAACATGAACAACAGCAACAGCCACAACATGAACAACAGCAACAGCCACAACATGAACAACAGCAACAACATGAACAACAGCAACAGCCACAACATGAACAACAGCAACAGCCACAACATGAACAACAGCAACAGCCACAACATGAACAACAGCAACAGCCACAACATGAACAACAGCACCAGCCACAACATGAACAGCAGCACCAGCCACAACATGAACAACAGCAACAGCCACAACATGAACAACAGCAACAGCCACAACAGCAACAGCCACAACATGAACAGCAGCACCAGCCACAACATGAACAGCAGCACCAGCCACAACATGATCAGCAACAGCCACAACATGAACAACAGCACCAGCCACAACATGAACAGCAGCACCAGCCACAACATGAACAACAGCAACAGCCACAACATGAACAACAGCACCAGCCACAACATGAACAGCAGCACCAGCCACAACATGAACAACAGCAACAACATGAACAACAGCAACAGCCACAACATGAACAACAGCAACAGCCACAACATGAACAACAGCAACAGCCACAACATGAACAACAGCAACAGCCACAACATGAACAACAGCAACAGCCACAACAGCAGCAGCCACAACATGAACAACAGCAACAGCCACAACATGAACAACAGCAACAGCCACAACATGAACAACAGCAACAGCCACAACATGAACAACAGCAACAGCCACAACATGAACAACAGCAACAGCCACAACATGAACAGCAACAACATGAACAACAGCAACAGCCACAACATGAACAACAGCAACAGCCACAACATGAACAGCAACAGCCACAACATGAACAACAGCAACAGCCACAACATGAACAACAGCACCAGCCACAACATGAACAACAGCAACAGCCACAACATGAACAACAGCAACAGCCACAACATGAACAACAGCAACAGCCACAACATGAACAGCAGCACCAGCCACAACATGAACAGCAGCACCAGCCACAACATGAACAGCAACAGCCACAACATGAACAACAACAGCCACAACATGAACAGCAACAGCCACAACATGAGCAGCAGCACCAGCCACAACATGAACAACAGCCACAACATGAACAGCAACAGCCACAACATGAACAACAGCACCAGTCACAACATGAACAACAGCAACAGCCACAACATGAACGACAGCACCAGCCACAACATGAACAACAGCAACAGCCACAACATGAACAACAGCACCAGCCACAACATGAACAAAAGCAACAGCCACAACATGAACAGCAGCACCAGCCACAACATGAACAACAGCAACAGCCACAACATGAACAACAGCACCAGCCACAACATGAACAACAGCAACAGCCACAACAGCAACAGCCACAACATGAACAACAGCAACAGCCACAACATGAACAACAGCAACAGCCCCAACATGAACAACAGCAACAGCCACAACATGAACAACAGCAACAGCCACAACATGAACAGCAACAGCCACAACATGAACAACAGCACCAGTCACAACATGAACAACAGCAACAGCCACAACATGAACGACAGCACCAGCCACAACATGAACAACAGCAACAGCCACAACATGAACAACAGCAACAGCCACAACATGAACAACAGCAACAGCCACAACATGAATAACAGCAACAGCCACAACATGAACAACAGCAACAGCCACAACATGAACAACAGCACCAGCCACAACATGAACAACAGCAACAGCCACAACATGAACAACAGCAACAACATGAACAACAGCAACAGCAACAACATGAACAACAGCAACAGCCACAACATGAACAACAGCAACAGCCACAACATGAACAACAGCAACAGCCACAACATGAACAGCAGCAGCCACAACATGAACAACAGCACCAGCCACAACATGAACAGCAGCACCAGCCACAACATGAACAACAGCAACAGCCACAACATGAACAACAGCAACAGCCACAACAGCAACAGCAGCACCAGCCACAACATGAACAGCAGCACCAGCCACAACATGATCAGCAACAGCCACAACATGAACAACAGCACCAGCCACAACATGAACAGCAGCACCAGCCACAACATGAACAACAGCAACAGCCACAACATGAACAACAGCACCAGCCACAACATGAACAACAGCAACAGCCACAACATGAACAGCAGCACCAGCCACAACATGAACAACAGCAACAACATGAACAACAGCAACAGCCACAACATGAACAACAGCAACAGCCACAACATGAACAACAGCAACAGCCACAACATGAACAACAGCAACAGCCACAACATGAACAACAGCAACAGCCACAACATGAACAACAGCAGCAGCCACAACATGAACAACAGCAACAGCCACAACATGAACAACAGCAACAGCCACAACATGAACAACAGCAACAGCCACAACATGAACAACAGCAACAGCCACAACATGAACAGCAGCAGCCACAACATGAACAACAGCAACAGCCACAACATGAACAACAGCAACAGCCACAACATGAACAACAGCAGCCACAACATGAACAACAGCACCAGCCACAACATGAACAGCAGCACCAGCCACAACATGAACAGCAACAGCCACAACATGAACAACAGCAACAGCCACAACATGAACAACAGCAACAGCCACAACATGAACAGCAGCACCAGCCACAACATGAACAGCAGCACCAGCCACAACATGAACAGCAACAGCCACAACATGAACAACAGCAACAGCCACAACATGAACAACAACAGCCACAACATGAACAACAGCAACAGCCACAACATGAACAACAGCACCAGCCACAACATGAACAACAGCAACAGCCACAACATGAACAACAGCACCAGCCACAACATGAACAAAAGCAACAGCCACAACATGAACAGCAGCACCAGCCACAACATGAACAACAGCAACAGCCACAACATGAACAACAGCACCAGCCACAACATGAACAACAGCAACAGCCACAACATGAACAACAGCAACAGCCACAACATGAACGACAGCAACAGCCACAACATGAACAACAGCAACAGCCACAACATGAACAACAGCAACAGCCACAACATGAACAACAGCACCAGCCACAACATGAACAACAGCAACAGCCACAACATGAACAACAGCAACAGCAACAACATGAACAACAGCAACAGCCACAACATGAACAACAGCACCAGCCACAACATTAACAACAGCAACAGCCACAACATGAACAACAGCCACAACATGAACGACAGCAACAGCCACAACATGAACAACAGCAACAGCCACAACATGAACAACAGCACCAGCCACAACATGAACAGCAGCACCAGCCACAACATGAACAACAGCTACAGCCACAACAGCAACAGCCACAACATGAACAACAGCAACAGCCACAACATGAACAACAGCACCAGCCACAACAGCAACAGCCACAACATGAACAACAGCAACAGCCACAACATGAACAACAGCAACAGCCCCAACATGAACAACAGCACCAGCCACAACATGAACAGCAGCACCAGCCACAACATGAACAACAGCAACAGCCACAACATGAACAACAGCAACAGCCACAACATGAACAACAGCAACAGCCACAACAGCAACAGCCACAACATGAACAACAGCAACAGCCACAACATGAACAACAGCAACAGCCACAACATGAACAACAGCAACAGCCACAACATGAACAACAGCAACAGCCACAACATGAACAACAGCAATAACATGAACAACAGCAACAGCCACAACCACTACAACAACAACACCCTCATCATGTAGCTACAACAAGTTTTTCTTCGATCAACTGATACTGTGCTTTTAGTCCGGTGAAGTTCACATAAGACACTGTGCATCTGATGTCTCCGCTGGTCCCCCACAGCTTTTCGAGCATGGTCGCTCCCCGCAGGCCAGACTGCTTCTCTTAAGTAGGGCAGACCTGCAGAATATGTAGCGGTGTCTCTGAGACCCATTCTATGGAAGTGAGCTGTGAGTCTGCAATGTCCCGTTCTGAGTCTGAAGATTTTTGTCTGCCCATTTCTGTCTATGCTGCCATTTTCTGGTTTGTATTCTTTGTGCTGGTCTCTCCATTCCGTCCTCGTGAATCGTTTTAGCTACAAAAATTATTTCACTAACCTCAAAAAGCAACATTAGCTTCAATAACAGCCGCGGCTGATACTACCACAACATCATCATCATGCAACATCCACAACAACAACAACCTGACTCACCAGAAAATAGTGATATAAGTATTAGAAGCTTAAGAGCAAGCAGGTCTCCATGAATAGTGACCATGAGAGACTTGATAAACTTGCTGTATGTCATAAACAGCTGTCGAGTCTCGTTAGAGCCCAACTTGAGAACCTCAGCACTTATTCTCTCGCCAGTGGCTTGCCCTGATCCCTGGTTGATGCAGCCTTTTGTGTTCAAACACCAAGATTCCGTAAATGGGTCATAGTTAACAGCCGAACGCAGCATCATTATGTCCACGACTGACCCCTTCAAGAGCGAGATCTGATCATGCCTGTGAAGCTGTTTGAAGAATGTTATATTCTTTGCGACCTTGATGAACTTCCGAACAAATAGCTCTGCCATGTTAATGAACTCTTCAGGGTTTGAAGGTATCATTGTGAGAGAACTTGAGGACATCACGAGGAACGAGCCAGCCTCCATTGCAGCGACAAGCTCGTTAACCAATACCTGGTCATTTTGGGACATCATCTTTACCACAGCTTTGACATGGTTCTGACTATCCTTCCATGGAGTGTAGGTCCGCACAGCTTCAGAAGACAAAGATGAATCTAAATTCTGTGGCATTGGAACTCTGCAATCGCTCTGGAGATGACCTGGTGGGCTGGCTTGAAAGTGAGGATCTGTAATCCCACATGCCCCCGGAGGTGATGTGGCTAAAATTACACTTTCGTTTGGTTCAGCGAACTCCTGTTTTATGACACAAGAACTAACAGCTGAGCTGCTCGGATATTGTTGAGTAGGGACTTTGGCGACCGTCTCTCGGACTGGACAGAGGAGGTCTTTCGCTGAGGCAGAATACGTGTCTTCAGGAGGGAGGCGTCCATGTTTACGGAGCTTGTTGATAATTATTTTCTGGTTACGTTGTTTCTTTTGTTCGACATCTGCATCGCAAAAATATAAATGGAGATTAAGATACACTCAGATTTCATCATAGGACATGATTATCCGTAAATAATAAATCATAAGCCATTCTTTTATGTTGTCCTCCCATCTCTTTTTGGGCCGGCCTCTTCGTCGTCTGCCTTGCACCTTCCCGTGGAGGATTGTGTTTGCAAGACCATTTGATCTCGATATGTGACGGTACCAAGTGAGTTTCCTTCTTTTGACAGTTGCCAAGAGATCTTCGAAAGGCCCTACTGCCGTTGTAATTCTATTTCGGATTTCCTCGTTTGTAACTCGATCTTTGTACGTGACGTTTAAAAGTTTTCGGAAACATCTCATGAGTGAGAATAAAAAGTAGCGCAGTTAATCCTTACTAAAAATAGCGCTAGCAAAATAAATTATGCCATCGTCTACGATGGACGGCGGTCTTTGCCTTTTTTTTTTTTTTTGGCAGTAGCCAGTGTTTTCTGGGATAGTTAAATATGTAAATATATAGTCCCATATATAAATATGAGTTATTTATATCTTTCTGCGGGTGGTTGAGCTGCTATAAATGGCACCTAACAGGCTGCTGGTCTACTTAGCTCTAGTGTTTGAGTCTATTAAGACTCGGACATCAGATAAACCACCCCCCCAAGAAACTGGTTGTTTACAGACCCTGTATAGTCTTCTAAACCAGTATAAAGACGTTGGGTAAACTTTTAGGGCCCGTTTCCTGCACCGTTCCTCACCATCACTGCACTCCCCTCTAGTCTCCTCAAGTGTGAGTCGCCAGGTGTTGTTGGCTCGTTCATTGTTTTGCATATTTGGCCCCACATGTGACATTTTACAAGATATTTCAAGTTATGTTTATCTGCCTCCACTCGTCCCCCTCCCTAAACCAACCCACTACCTTCCCACTCGCTCACTTTCCTAAACCAACCCACTACCCTCCCACTCGCCCCCTTCCCTAAACCAACCCACTACCCTCCCTTCACCCCCCTCCCTAAACCAACCTACTACCCTCCCACTCACCCACTTACCTAAACCAACCCACTACCCTCCCTAAACCAACCCACTGCCCTCCAACTCACCCCCCTCCCTAAACCAACCCACTACCCTCCCACTCGCTCATTTCTCACCATGAAATATGTCCCCCTCCCTGAACCCACCCCTTCCTTCGTCCATCTCTGTCGTGCATCTCTCAACCTACCTGTCCGCCCCCCCTTTTATCTCTTCTCTCAACCCCCCCTACTTCCTGCCCACCTCCTCACTCCTCAGCCTGCCCATCTCCACACTCCTCAACCTGTCAAATCCCTCCTTCCTTGTTTATCTATCACCCCCATCCAAGACTGAGGCAGGTTCTCTGTGTCAAAAGGGCAAATGACACGATGCAGTGAAAGTCTTAACAGATCTCAGGTGCATATGCATTGCGCATTACACTTCCAGACAGGCGAATGAGGACAGACGACTAAAACTCCTCACAATGCTCAACAACATAAGTGGAAAGAAAACTAACCAACTTACTAACTGACTTCTTTGCATTTAAAATCTTTGGTCATGCTATACCTGCAGGCCAGTCGCCATGATGAAGTCTGTAGTCTTCATCAGGTCGGAGCGGCTGCCCCACAGCTTTTGTCTCAGCTCCGCACCCTCTGTCCAGGTCTGGTATCTCATTTCCCAATAGATTGGGCATTCCTGTAGAATGTGCTCATGGTTCTGGTATCCTGTTCCACATGGGCACTCAGTGTATGTAATCTTCAGTCGGTATAGATGTTGTAGTAGTCTGCAGTGTCCAGTTCTCAGGTGAAATAAGGTAGTTTGTTGATTTCTTTTGTTTTGTTTTTTTTGTATTCGCCTTATTTCTCTATTCCACATTATGGTGTGCGATGCACTATGTTTTTATTTTGTGCATGTCGGTTCAGTGCATCCGACTTCAGCAAGCATTTTATGTAAAAGTCTGCTTCCTCCTGCAATTTCTAAGGGTTTGCTTCCCTGGAGTAACGACCGGTGCTGTGATTAGGTAGCAAACCCAGCACCTTCAGATTGAGAGAAGTGTCACTTAACCACTAGCCCTTGCCGTCACCTACCATTAGCCCACGCTGTCCCCTTTTGAGTTGGTGAATTGGGTCTGGTCTACTGTTTATGTTTCTATCTTCTCTCCATTAATGTTGTACTGATTTCTGATGATGTTCTTGATCTCTCTATATCAGGTCAGGTCATCCCGTAACCAGTGAGGTCGTTGGGGCACATGAAGACATCCCCACAACAGCACGCCATCCCTCTCTGTCAGATGCCGCTGCCTGTGACTCTTCTGGTCGGAGACTGGTCCATTCTTTTATGTTGTCCTCCCATCTCTTTTTGGGCCGGCCTCTTCGTCGTCTGCCTTGCACCTTCCCGTGGAGGATTGTGTTTGCAAGACCATTTGATCTCGATATGTGACCGTACCAAGTGAGTTTCCTTCTTTTGACAGTTGCCAAGAGATCTTCGAAAGGCCCTACTGCCGTTGTAATTCTATTTCGGATTTCCTCGTTTGTAACTCGATCTTTGTACGTGACGTTTAAAAGTTTTCGGAAACATCTCATCTCCAAGGCCTGTATCCTGCGTTGAAGGTCAGCTGTAACTGTCCATGTCTCACACGCATAGAGAAATATTGACAGGACCAGTGTACGCATTAATCTGATTTTTGTGCGTAGTGCTAACCGTTTATCTTGCCAGATTTTGTTAAGCCGTGCAAGCGCCGCTTTTGTCTGTGCTATTCTGGCCAATACTTCACATTTTGATCCTTCATCACTGACAATCGACCCAAGATATTTAAAACGGTCAACTACTTCGAGTTCTTGACCGTTAGCTTTTATCTTGCTGTTGAAGCCCGTAGCGTGGTTTGTCATTAGTTTTGTCTTTCCAGCGTTTATCTCCATACCATAGTCAAGAGCTGTTTCATTGAGCCTTCTGACCCATTCCTCGAGTTCTGCTTCTGCACCCGCCAATATCATCTGCAAAACGAAGGTTGGTAATCGTTCGGCCCCCCCATCTTGACAGTACCAACGTGACCTCCAAGTGCCTCACTCATAATTCCTTCCAGGAATATATTGAAAAGAGTTGGAGAGAGTGTACACCCCTGTCTCACACCAACTGATATGCGAAACCAGTCTCCTCGCCTCCCATTCACAAGAACTGCACTAGACGCCTTGTTATACAGGTGTTCAAGGACCGTTATAATATTTCTGTTGATATTATACATCCTCATGGTTGCCCAAAGCGCTTTATGCTCTATATGGTACTCGATGAATAAATTGTGCCTTTTTACTGCCATCTTTTGCTAGAACATCAGCACTCTCGTTTCCTTAACGTCTTTATACTGGTTTAGAAGACCCTGCAGAGTCTGTATACAACCAGTTACATTTACATCACCTTGCTCTAAAAGCTATGCGCATCCAGTTTATTCTTAAATGCATTAACTGTCATTGCCTCCACTACCTCCCCTGGCAATGCATTCCAAGCAGACACCACTCTCTGACTAAAAAAATATTTCCTAATATCTAATCTGGATTAATTCCTGTGATTATGCAGTGGGAGGGTAGCCATTGGAGCGCTATTGTTGAGTATCTCTGGAGTTTTCCAAAGTTCTGCTCTGATTTCTGATAACAGTGGTTCGTTGTCTGTTTTCTGTATTGCCTCTATTAGATATCTGACTGACTACCTTACTAAAGGTTATTTCCCATCGCACACCGATGATGACCACACCATCAGACGGTTTTGTCTTAATCATGTAATGTCCGCTGTATTTGGGTTATAGTGAGGAAGGATATGCGCTGGACATCAATCTCACTCTTGTCCCGAGTTACCTTGGATCAGTGGCAAGACTATTAGTCGAGACAACTGGAGGTAACTCGGGATGCAGGCATGGCTTGAAACTAGCGGGATTCGATCACCCACCATTTTCATTCATCACTGTGAGAGGCAAGTGCCTTAAACTCTTGACTAACTAACAAACGAACGACCGAGAACTCTAACTAACGAAATAGCTAAGAAACTAACTAACTAACTAATGAACTAACTAACCTTAGCCAAAAATGAACATGAAATACCATCTACAACAACAACAACCGAATGCAGCAGACGTTTAATCAAATTAACAGAATGTGACACAATTCATTGTTTCAGGGCCACTTAGTACCGTTTTGCTCAACATAAAAAGCTTATTAACAATCTGAGTGAGTTATTCATTCTATAAACGGGAGCCATTCTCATTTATTCATCAGAAATACGGGTTCAATTCTCCAGTATATGGCTTCTCAGGAATGTATTCTCATTCTACGCCCCAAATATATTGTTCGCAAATTGTTGTTTAGTTTTTTTTGTCTGACTGATAATTTATATTTTTTTGTTGCTTGTTGCAAACATTTGAATAACCTGACGAGTCCGTTTGCGTGAAGTTCTATTTATATTTTAACCAACTTCACCATAACCTAGAGAGCTGACCCATTTTTTACGCAACCTCGATTAATGCAATCTGTTAATCTATAAAATTTTGATTGTGATTAATTCTTCAATAAATTTGGTGATTAATTCTTCAATAAATTTGGTGATTAATTCTTCAATAAAATTTGGTGATTAATTCTTCAATAAATTTGGTGATTAATTATTCAATAAATTTGGTGATTAATTCTTCAATAAATTTGGTGATTAATTCTACAATAAATTTGGTGATTAATTCTACAATAAATTTTAACAAACCCAGTAACACCAATTCACCACAGCAAAATATACTGATCAATGTGTGAATTTCTACGTCTGAAATGAAGTGTTTGAGGAAGGTCATCAGAGTTGCCACGAAAAACTGACTGTGAAATGAAAACATTCAAAGTATGGTCAGCACTAAGTCTTGTGGAGAATACATTTCCAGGCACAAAATACGCTGGTTCGGTCATCTCATGAGAATGCACCCTCATCAACTTCCACTGATGGCTTACAATGCTGCTAGATCTGGTCATAAGGTGAGGTGGCGGCCGCAAGGCAGGTGGATAGATGACAGAGTGATTGTGCAACAACACAGGCTCACATTGACCGACGATACGCACTTGGCGCAGGACAGGAACACTTGGCAGAATAGGTGGAAAAAAAACTAACCAGCTAACTGATAACAAATATTAGGGTCAAATATACTGACCAAGGCAAATGCCGCCGTCCATCGTACACGATGATAGCATCATTTATTTTGCAAGCGCTATTTTTAGTAAGAATTAACTGCGCTACTTTTTATCCTCACTCTCTTGTCTCGAGCCACCCAACCCCAGTGGCAAGTCAAGGACAAGACGACTAGGGGGCGACTACGAGATGCAGGGGACTCCGCATCAAGCACCCGTGAAAAAGACGGCAGAGTCCGGAGTCGAACCCACACCACCTGATTACGAGGCTGATGGCTTAACCACTTCGCCACGGAATCTACTGACCAAGACACCACCTCAATTCCACCTGTTTCCCCACTGTCTAATGAAGTGATGACCAACATGATCCCCGTAGTAGTGAGCAATTCGTAGATGAAGCCAAGCATAGCACAACTGAGTGGAGGACCTAGATCCACCTTCATCAGCACACTCATGATGTGAGAAAAGCTGCAGCAACAGACCACCTAATGCCCTTTTCAGGGTGCACAAAAAGAATATTGTTGCTTGCTCATCATGGGCATTCAAGGTAAGTTGTTCGCCTCAGGTGCTGAGGTTGCGGGTTCAAATCACGGTGGAGACCGGAATGTTGTCACATGGATCCTCTGGTAAAAATTTCCAATAACCTCTGAGTAGTGAGATCAGACACGTGTGCGCAGGGGCTCGCACATAAAAATCTCTCGGCAGTTGAAAATTTTAAAAAGTAGTCTTAACGGCCGCTGCTCAGCAAAATTCAAGTTAAAAATCTACTCAAATTATTCTAGAGATTCTCGTCCCACAGAGAATATGTCGCAAAAAGGGGACTGTGTGGCCATAACAACAGGTCTTGGTTATGTGGTTAGCGGAGCGGCATGGGTGGCGCCTGACAGGCTGTGGGTCTGCATTGCTCTAACTTTTGCTTCCACCACTATCAGTCCCAAAAATAGGCGATTGTATATTCTAGGGGCTACCAATCTAATGGCCAGTAACAAATACTGGTATTGACCTGGCAAGTCACCAGCAGATTCTCACCTGCCACAAAATCTGAAACAAAGGAGATTACACCTCAACACGACATCTAGCGGCACAAGACCACTGAAGATAAATAGATTGTGGGCAATCGACAACAGCAACAAAAGAAACATAAATATTACGTTCCCAGGGACACTAAGGAAGGAAATAGCTCTATTTTTATCACCCTCTGACTGTCCCCCTTTTGTAACTGACACTCTTGTAGCCACAAGAACAAAAAGTATTGTCTTTGTATAAACAAACGCTGGCACAGAAAAACGTTTTTTTTTGTTTAAAAAAAAATAGTTTAGTGTTTTGGTTTGAAGGTACTTAAGCCGAGTTGAATAAACTTTTGATGTAGTTTCTGTGATAGCGGGTTACAATGGCTCTTCTTACATTCAGCAGCATATTTGGAAAAGTGGACTGGGTTCCCCCAGGCTGTAGTGTAATGTCTAGTTCCTCAGTAAGTTTACCACTGCAGGGATTTTAGTAATGACCCCCACCTATCATGACTTTCTGAGATAGAAACATGTCATGACCTTTTGAGACAGAATCCTGTCATGACCTTCTAAGACAGCAATTTGTCACAACCTTCTAAGACAGAAATTTGTAATGATCTCCTAAGACAGAAATTTGTAATGACCTTCTGAGACAGAAACCTGTCATGACCTTCTGAGACAGAAACCTGCCATGACCTTCTGAGACAGAAACCTGCCATGACCTTCTGAGACAGAAACCTGTCACGACCTTCTGAGACAGAAGCCTGTCATGACCTTCTGAGACAGAAACCTGTCATGACCTTCTGAGACAGAAACCTGTCATGACCTTCTGAGACAGAAGCCTGTCACGACCTTCTGAGACAGAAACCTGTCATGACCTTCTGAGACAGAAACCTGACATGATCTTCTGGAAAGGTAACCTGTCAGACTTATGGGAAAAAAATCAATGGTCCTAATTTGGGGACCCACTTGAACTTTGAGGCGAGTTTGCTGAAAGGCGATCAACGTCGAGAGTGGAGAATGTTAGTATTTTGTTGTGTGAACAAACCTCAAAGTCCTTGCTGACTTTGAACAGCTCACATTGACCTTTCAATGATGAAACCTTTGCTACAACCACTAATATCCATAACGTGGTATCGCCACTTAAAAGTAAAGTAACCCATAGCATTACTGCCGTAGGGGTGTGAGGTGTTAGCCATCTCACATTTCAAAGGCTCGGCTATATGAGGGCGGTAGCCATCTTCTGTCCCTCGCCGCTTTTACTTCCCGGACTGAACCGGTACCCATTTAAGGCTGGGTCAACCCGGGAGCCGTTGCGGTCTGAAAAAACATTACCGCCTCAACTGGGTAATGAACCCAGGACCACTCAGACGCTAACCACTGATATGGAAACTTAGGCCCTCTAAATATCTGTCACTAATTAGTCAACGAGACATTTGGCTACCTTAAGAGAGAGTCATCAGCACGAGTCAGGTCTGCTGGCCTCTCCCATGACCTATCAGAACTAACACTATGCTACAGTATAACTTAGTAAATGAGGTACTATATAATGAGGGTTTTATTCTTAAAACCTTACCAGTAACCTATCTGTACACATGTGTCTCCTATTGGACAATCACAATATGCACGCACCCTCTGTGGTTAGGAAGGAACCAGCCCCGTGCTGAACAGACATGGGAAAAGACAGCCTACATTCGTCGCACCATAACAATCGAGGCCAATTGTAAAGGCACAGTCACCCAGGACTTGACGATTCAATTGTCTGGAACTTTTAGTTACAGGTCTAGAGCCTAAGAGAGCTCGAACTAACCAGTAGACAATTGGTGGCATGGAATAGGCACAGTGAACCCTACTGTGGTTTCGGTAACATGGAGCGTTGCTAATACACCCCCTCAATTACTTAATGTCAGAACATTATATTTCTGGCTTCTGCCTAAGGTAGGAAGAAAATCCACAGACTCACCAGCCGGACAATGCTGAAATATGGGAAGTACAAAATTTAAATGTTTTACAAATGAGCTCGGACGACACCTCGGTCATCAAAGTCCGCGCCTTGCAGTGGGTGACCAGGCTGTAATAAGTGCGAAATGGACTACTGGAAACAAACATAAACATACTAACACGAGAAAACCTAGGAGGAAGCATGTGCAAAAACAAGATAACAAGCTTTCATTTAACATTCTACAGTTGAATATTTGTGGTCTGAGAATGTTCTACAGTTGAATATTTGTGGTCTGAGAACGTTGTACAGTTGAATATTTGTGGTCTGATAACGTTCTACAGTTGAATATTTGTGGTCTGAGAACGTTCTACAGTTGAATATATGTGGTCTGAGAACGTTCTACAGTTGAATATTTGTGGCCTGAGAACATTCTACAGTTAAATATTTGTGGCCTGAGAACATTCTACAGTTGAATATTTGTGGCCTGAGAACATTCTACAGTTGAATATTTGTGGCCTGAGAACGTTCTACAGTTGAATATTTGTGGCCTGAGAACATTCTACAGTTGAATATTTGTGGCCTGAGAACATTCTACAGTTGAATATTTGTGGCCTGAGAACGTTCTACAGTTGAATATTTGTGGCCTGAGAACGTTCTACAGTTGAATATTTGTGGCCTGAGAATGTTCTACAGTTCAATATTTATGGCCTGAGAACGTTCTACAGTTCAATATTTGTGGCCTGAGAACGTTCTACAGTTGAATATTTGTGGCCTGAGAACATTCTACAGTTGAATATTTGTGGCCTGAGAACATTCTACAGTTCAATATTTGTGGCCTGAGAACGTTCTACAGTTCAATATTTGTGGTCTGAGAACATTCTACAGTTGAATATTTGTGGCCTGAGAACGTTCTACAGTTGAATATTTGTGGCCTGAGAACGTTCTACAGTTCAATATTTGTGGCCTGAGAACGTTCTACAGTTCAATATTTGTGGTCTGAGAACGTTCTACAGTTGAATATTTGTGGCCTGAGAACGTTCTACAGTTCAATATTTGTGGCCTGAGAACGTTCTACAATTCAATATTTGTGGCCTGAGAACGTTCTACAGTTCAATATTTGTGGTCTGAGAACGGTCTACAGTTCAATATTTGTGGTCTGAGAACGTTCTAGAGTTCAATATTTGTGGTCTGAGAACGTTCTACAGTTCAATATTTGTGGTCTGAGAACGTTCTACAGTTCAATATTTGTGGCCTGAGAACATTCTACAGTTGAATATTTGTGGTCTGAGAACATTCTACAGTTGAATATATGTGGCCTGAGAACGTTCTACAGTTGAATATTTGTGGTCTGAGAACTTTCTACAGTTGAATATTTGTGGCCTGAGAACGTTCTACAGTTGAATATTTGTGGCCTGAGAACGTTCTACAGTTGAATATTTGTGGCCTGAGAACATTCTACAGTTGAATATTTGTGGCCTGAGAACATTCTACAGTTAAATATTTGTGGCCTGAGAACGTTCTACAGTTGAATATTTGTGGCCTGAGAACATTCTACAGTTGAATATTTGTGGCCTGAGAACGTTCTACAGTTCAATATTTGTGGCCTGAGAACATTCTACAGTTCAATATTTGTGGTCTGAGAACGTTCTAAAGTTCAATATTTGTGGCCTGAGAACGTTCTACAGTTGAATATTTGTGGTCTGGGAACGTTCTACAGTTCAATATTTGTGGCCTGAGAACGTTCTACAGTTGAATATTTGTGGCCTGAGAACGTTCTACAGTTGAATATTTGTGGCCTGAGAACATTCTACAGTTGAATATTTGTGGCCTGAGAACGTTCTACAGTTGAATATTTGTGGCCTGAGAACATTCTACAGTTGAATATTTGTGGCCTGAGAACGTTCTACAGTTGAATATTTGTGGTCTGAGAACGTTCTACAGTTGAATATTTGTGGCCTGAGAACGTTCTACATTTCAATATTTGTGGCCTGAGAAATCAGAAGCTTCAGCTTGGCAAGGTTTTGAAGAGCACCAGCGTTCATGTGGCTCTACTGTAAGAAACTCTACACAAGGACACTGACCTGAGCCTGACGGGATATACTAGCTATACCTGTGAGTGCACTGACCTGATCTTGACAGGATACACTAGCTATACCTGTGAGTGCACTGACCTGATCTTGACAGGATACACTAGCTATACCTGTGAGTGCACTGACCTGAGCCTGACAGGATACACTAGCTATACCTGTGAGTGCACTGACCTGATCTTGACAGGATACACTAGCTATACCTGTGAGTGCACTGACCTGAGCCTGACAGGATACACTAGCTATACCTGTGAGTGCACTGACCTGATCTTGACAGGATACACTAGCTATACATGTGAGTGCACTTACCTGAGCCTGACAGGATACACTAGCTATACCTGTGAGTGCACTGACCTGAGCCTGACAGGATACACTAGCTATACCTGTGAGTGCACTGACCTGATCTTGACAGGATACACTAGCTATACCTGTGAGTGCACTGACCTGAGCCTGACAGGATACACTAGCTATACCTGTGAGTGCACTGACCTGAGCCTGACAGGATACACTAGCTATACCTGTGAGTGCACTGACCTGAGCCTGACAGGATACACTAGCTATATCTATGAGTGCACTGACTGCCATGGCATAGTTACCTATATCCGAAATAATTATATTCAGGGATATGTCCCACATATAACCGCCCATTCTACAGACATTCAGAAAATCAATATCTGGCACACTGGATCAAAGTACACTATATACAATATTCACTTTGGCTAGAGGTGACTGGAGACTATACCAAAAATCATCGGTCTACCTGCTTGGTTATATTGACAGCAGCAGTGTAGAAAGACTCAATAATAGGGTGATAAGAGTTATTCTGAATGCAGCATCACAAAGCATCCCAAGGGGCAGTAGGAAGTCGTACAAACCATTCTATACCAAAGAAATGCAAGCTGTTAACCCCAAAAAAGCAGTCACTTCAACCGGTACTTTGCCTCTGTGAACAGAGCAAGAAACCTTTCTGAGATGGACAAAGAACGTCTAGGACACTTGAGACGCCAAGATAAAGCCCCAACCGCTACTGCCTCCATATTTGAAGATGACGTCAGTTTGCAAGAATTTCAGCAAGGTCAGAAGAAATTAAAACCGAGAAAGTCTCCTGGGCCAGACATGATCCATAATGAAATGATAACTCACCTGAGCCAGACAGGATCCATAATGAAATGATAACTCACCTGAGCCAGACAGGATCCATAATGAAATGATAACTCACCTGGACCAGCCATGATCCATAATGAAATGATAACTCACCTGGGCCAGACATGATCCATAATGAAATGATAACTCACCTGGGCCAGACAAGATCCATAATGAAATGATAACTCACCTGGGTCAGACATGATCCATAATGAAATGATAACTCACATGGGCCAGACAAGATCCATAATGAAATGATAACTCACCTGGGCCAGACATGATCCATAATGAAATGATAACTCACCTGGGCCAGACATGATCCATAATGAAATAATAACCCACCTGGGTGCATTGGGGAAAGAAACAGTCCTCAAGTTAATAAACATGACTTGGAGAAATGGACAACTGCCCAAAGACTGGAACAATGCGCATGTTATCTTTGTATGGAACTAAACAACAGCTTACAAACACTTGCGGAAACCACTATATGGCATTGGGCCAAAGAGCAGGAGCCCGTAGATTGCTGGATCAATAACCAACCAACCATCCAAGAGAGAGTCATGGGAATAATGTATATGTACTTCCCATTTCCCTTAAATCAGGGTGTGCCATCTTTAATTCTGCGACCTGTCACTTGAGAAACGTCTCTGCACTTACTCAGAATCATATCCTTCCGCATTCCCACCGTGACACATTTTGCCAGACGACATCTCTTACAGAATGACCGAGATTCCAAGGTGATTGCACAAGTGCCCTCGCATCGTCCTCGAATGACCTGTAACAGAATAACGACACTCATTACGAGTAAAGATGAAAGACAATAATAGGAGTAAAGATTGTTGCATAACCATCACTGATGTCATGGATGAAGTACTAGAGACGTCATTGTATGAGACCACAGCTTGTTTATGAGCTGAGGTAAGTTCCCTTCCTTGCAGCCTTTCCTGCCATATCAGAAAATCCAGTACCCATTTATAGCTGTGTCGACTGGAGAGTACCGGTAATGAGAATTCTTCTTCTTCGTTCCATCTCAATCTCCCACTACCAAACCCTGAAAGGGCTTAAGTAGCAGAATGTAGTCCAGAGAACGGAATGCGTTGTGTCGTAGTTTACAGCTTGGCTGCGATATTTGCACCTTTCGGTCCAATACATCCGACTTCAGCAAGCATTTTTTGAGTACCGGGTTAGCATTCCCTCTTCGATCCCTTCTCCTTAGCCAGTCTGCCCTACTGCAGCCTGTTATCCAGGATCACCACGTGGAGGTGTAGAAGGATCTTGGCAGCTATGGTTCGCTGGCCCTGACGCTAGCAGTCAGCTATGGGTCGCTGACCGCTGCAGCATCTTGATCCCGTAATGAGAATTGAACCCCGTACCTTTGCCATCAAAGTACTACTCCCCCCTCACCACCCCTCCCAAACCAAAACCCCATCACCCCAACCTGCACCCCTGAAATTCGAAGCGCTATAGAAAACACGCACACAGGAAAATCCCCAGGTAAAGATAAAATGACAGCTGAGATGATGAAAGCATGCGGCCACCCACTCTACATGACCCTAGCCAGCAGATTTTCTCGATACTTACAGACAACAGAAATCCCGTCTACCTGGCGCAAGTCACAGGAAATAACAAGGAGATAAAGAAGACCTATCCAACTGCCGTCGTCCAATTAACCTCCTTCTGACACTATACGAAATGTTTACCAAATGCCTCCTAGCAAGGATCCGCAAAACCCCTGAGGAGGCCCAGCCAATGGAACAAGCTGGATTCAGACGAACATACAGTAGATATAACAACGTGCTACATTCTTATCGAGAAGGCACGAGAGCACCAAACACCGCTGATACTCACATTCATTTTTATGTTTCTCTGAAGTGAGGTCTTGGTCAGTATGTTTCACCTGACGTGAGGTCCTGGTCAGTATGTTTCTCTGACGTGAGGTCTTGGTCAGTATGTTTCACCTGACGTGAGGTCCTGGTCAGTATGTTTCTCTGAAGTGAGGTCTTGGTCAGTATGTTTCACCTGACGTGAGGTCTTGGTCAGTATGTTTACACCTCACGTGAGGTTTTGGTCAGTATGTTTTTCTGATGTGAGGTCTTGGTCAGTATGTTTTCACGTGACCCTGACGAGAAGAGGGGTCAAGGTATTTTCACCTAAAATTTTAAAAGGCAAATGGTAATAACTACGAACACTAACAATGACAAACGTTAACAAGGGTAAACTCTAACAAGCCAGAACTCACTTTATGAGCATTCCTTCTAAAGAAGGCCTTACATGATTCACATGAAATGGCGCTGAAGTTGTAGCCCAGAGCCTTGTCTCCGCAGACCAAACACAATTTATCCTTACAGGTGGAGTTCATGAAGCCTCCAGGGTTGTTAGAAAATGTGCATGACTCATCCTATCAATAACAAGTGGAAACAATAATTAATAATTTACTAGCATTCTTGTAAGAGTTGGAGGCCAAGATTATGTCAAGTTTAACATTCTGGTCATCTAAAGTCATTTCTAACATTCTGGTCAAGTCTAATGTAATTTCTAACATACTAGTTAAGTCTAATGTCAAGTCTAACGTCAAGTGTAACATACTGGTCAAGTGTAATATCATTTCTAACATACTGGTGAAGTCTAAGGTCAAGTGTAACATTCTGGTCAAGTCTAATGTCAAGTGTAACATTCTGGTCAAGTCTAATGTCAAGTGTAATATTCTGGTCAAGTCTAACATTCTTGTCGAGTCTTAACGTCAAGTTTAACATTCTTGTTGAGTCTTAACATCAAGTCTAACATACTGGTCAAATCTTATATCAAGTCTAACATCAAGTCCTTCGACAAGTCTAACATCAAGTCTAACATAAAGTCTAACATAAAGTCTAACATTCTGGTCGTCTAACATCAAGTATAACATTCTGGTCAAGTCGGACATCAAGTCTAACATTCTGGTCAAGTCTAACATCAAGTCTAACATTCTGGTCAAGTCTAACATCAAGTCGAACATCAAGTCTAACATACTGGTAAATTATAACATCAAGTCTAACATTCTGGCCAAGTCTAATGTCAAGCCTAACATTATGGCCAAGTCTAACTTCCAGTCTAACATACTGGCCAAGTCTAACGTCAAGCCTAACATACTAGTCAATACTGTCATCAGGTGTAACATATGGTAACATCTGTTGAATGACCTGTTTAATATCCATAACAATATTAAAGATTAACAGATACCACTCGTGAAGTGCATGCATCACATTTCAGCTCTGCTGGTTATCGGGAGTTGGTTAGATCCAGGTAATAGAAGCGCATGTATCCTACTAATAATAATAGTTTCCCACTGCAAGCAAAATTGGCGACATCATCAGATTATTGCTGTGAAATGTGTTCTCTCATGGCTGTAAAGACCAATCCAGGAACAGCACACCATGCCACATTCAGGGCACACATGTGGGGACCCGGCTGTGGAATCTTTGTAAGTTATGTTTACTTCCCCTATCCTGGGCACCACGACTTACTTCCCCTGTCCTGGACACCACGTCTTACTTTCCTTGTCCTGTGCACCACGACTCACTTCCCCTGTCCTGTGCACCATGGCTCACTTCCCCTGTCCTGGACACGACTCACTTCCCCTGTACTGTGCACCAAGACTCACTTCCCCTGTCCTGGACACTATGACTCACTTCCCCTGTCCTGGACACTACGACTCACTTCCCCTGTCCTGTGCACCATGACTCACTTCCCCTGTCCTGTGCACCACAACTCACTTCCCCTGTCCTGTGCCTAGACACCACAACTCACTTCCCCTGTCCTGTGCACCACGACTCACTCCCCCTGTCCTGGGCACCAAGACTTACTTTCTCTGTCCTGGGCACCACGTCAGACAATGTCCCCCCACGTGGATTAGCTTGTCCTTCCCCTCAACATGTCATCCATATTGCATGTTTCCAGACAGGTTTGGACATTTCATCAGGTGATCTGGGTCTTTTTGTTGCTCTAGAGAGTAACTCGATGTTTATTGAGATCAACAATTTTAACTTTCCATGATGCTTCGGTACTACTTCGGTAGTGAAATTATTAGTCTGAAAAGTGTTAATGACAATCTTTTTAGGGGCTCTTTGCGTGCCCCCCCCCTTCCATCAAAGTAGAAGACTCGGTCTGTGACAAGAATAGTACCACTGCTACACTGATAGCATCTTTTTAATGCGTCTTACAATTTTGGCATGCCCTCTTTAGTAGAACACTCAGTCTGTGACAGAAACAACAATAGCACCACCACCACATGAAGAGCAAGCTGTCAGATACCACTAAATTATAATCCGATGAAAGAACTCTACGCCAATCGCACAGCTGTGAAGTCTTCTGAGCATGGAGCAGACATCTGGCGTTTGAAGGGAATCTGTAAAAGTCATACTTCAAATATGGTACACGAAAACATAAATTGACAACTCTTTTCACAGGGAATCAGATGAAGAAAGAATAAAAATAATTTGTTTTGTAGTTGTATCTCCTTTCTGCACTTATTGAGTGCTGAGGTTATTTAAAATTGTGAACTTGTTTTCATATTATATTATTTACATTGATCGTGCATTCTGAGTAATTATGTTCAAAATAGACGATACCCAGTTAAAATGTTTACTTTCACAGCTCGCAATAATTAACGGAACAAATTAAAAAGTTGGGTGACATTTAATATTTTGATACCGCAAAAAAACTAATGAGATAAGAAGAAAAAAGATCATTTCAATTTTAAAGAATACTGTCACAAACGGGCGGGGTATTGCTGAGAAAAACGAGAGTGGATGTGACATGTGTAAGAGAGAAGATGTATCATTGTATGCCTAACAAACGGTAGAAAGATAACACTGTCAGTGGCAACTGGAAAATTCTCAAGCAATTTCAGAGCAGAGGCATTGAAAGCTGCAGTAGAAGCAATGCTGACAGGCGAAAGCAATGAAAGCCAGATAGTCCTGTTTACAGATGCCCTGTCCGTGGTTACAGCACTAAAAAGCCAGAAAAATACTGAACTAAATTATTTAAGATCAGCACTTTGTCAACTATGCCAGCAGTCCACAGCCAAAAGAGTAGCGGTATAATGGGTTCCATCTCACTGTAACATTCAAGATAACGAGGAGGCAGACAGACTGGCAAAAGAAGGTGCAAGACTACCACAACCAGATTCTAGTGTGACCTACTAAGAGTCCAAAAGGCTTATTAGGGCCAGATACATGGCCATATGGGAAACAGAACATACTGGCTACACAAAAAATGATGCTTATTACCAGTTGAACAGAAGGGAGCAGGTCGTGGTCTTCAGACTCCGCACAGGCCACAACAGACTGAGGTACCATCTATTCAATAAACTAAAGATAATTGCTACTGACGAATGCACCTGTGGTACAGGGAAAATGGCCGCTGAACATCTGCTGCAAAATTGCCCAACATACGAGGACCAGAGAAAGCACATGTGGCCATCACCAGTGCCAACACTAGACAAGCTCTATGGCAGTATCGACAGCCTCGGGATGACAGCTGCTTTCTTTGAACAAATTCAAGTTGACGTATATGACAGCGTTCGAAGAAGAAAAAGATAAATACTTGCTCTTCCCCCAAGAAAAAGTTAGAAATGGCGGCCAGCAATCCGTCAGGTGGATGTGTAAGCCACGGAGAAACCACCACAATGTGCTCTCAAGACGAAGCGCTCATGGAATTCAATACAAGGGATGGTCGAAATGTTTTGGGCTAAGGACTTTCACTTTTGTATGAAGGGGTCAAGGTACTTACCTGGAAATCAGTGTGAACTTTAGTTCTCCTGTGTATTCACCCTGCAAGACGATATTCTCCCATCTATTATTGATCTTCCTGATACCTACACTAGAACTCCTCCATCTTAGCAAGGAACCACGTCTCCAGTTCAGTAATCAAGTACGAACGTAAAAAAATGTTCAGGTACGAAATCATGCCCCATCCGCCATACTCACCGGAAGTGGCCCCTAGTGACTTCTTTCTGTTTTCAAATATGGAGAATGTCCAGGACTTGTTTACTGAACTGGCGGTGTGGTTCTGGGCCCAGACGGAGAAGTAGTACAATCAGGGTGTCACGAAGGTGAATAATAGACGGGAGAAGTGTATCGTCTTGCAGGGTGAATACACAGGGAAGGACGACAGTTTACACCAATTTCCAGGTAAATGCATTGCCTTTGCCGTGGTCTTTGTGTATGACAAGGACAAGAATAGCATCACTGCCTCACAGAGAGCACGTAGTAAGAGGCGACTAACTGTGTGACATGGCATAACACCAGCCATGGTTAGCTGGTTTGTTTAGAGCAGCATAGATGGCGCCTAACAGGCTGCGGATCTACTTTGCTCTAGTGTTTGAGTCTATTAAGATGAACTCGCACATGGGTTAACCATCTAACGCTGCGGAGTATTAAGCTGAAGCCTAGCTCGCTAAGCAGGAAGTCCTTCTCCCGGCTACATCCACCTCACACTGTAGAAGAACAGGTCGACTAGAACTAAGAATGCATTGACTTCTTTATCCTAAAGTGTAAACCTTTTCGATCATCTCTCGTATGTAATCCTCACTACATATATCTGGTCTGTGGTGTTGTACGGTTGTGAAACATGGACAATAAATATAAGAGTGGAGAAATGGGAGGCATTTGAGATGTGATGTTACCGAAAGATGAATAAAATTAACTGGACAGAGGAAATCAAACGAAATGGTGTCGGCAAAAGTGGGAGAGGAAAGAAAGTTGCTACAAAAGATACAAAACAACGACTGACCTGGTTGGGCCACAACCTACATCACGAGGGCCAACCCAAGAAATTCTTGGAAGACAGAACACAGGGAAATAGAGGAAGGGACAGACCAAGAAATGCGACATAAGCATGTAGCCCCGTTCTCGTAAGAAAAAATGAGTGAGTGAATACCCATTTTTATCTTTGAGGAAAAAGGGAATTTGATGGTTATCTTTTCCGTCATCTTTTTCTCCAGGCTGTTAAAAAAAAATTACGTTTACACGTGAAGTTCACTTCTCTGAAAAATGGTTTCTGTAGAGGAGAGCTCTTAAAGGTTTCCAAACAGCTTTGTGGATGTTCGTCTCCGTAAGCCAGTGCTCATTATGCAACTGGCTAAGCATGTAACAGTCATACATGATATGTTAGGTTGTCTGTGCTCCTTGCCCGCACGTACACATGCGTGAAAGTGCCAATTGTAGCTTGTATAAGTGGCTACTCAATCTGTTTCCGTTCTCATGCGGAACAGGATCACGTGCTCCGATCAAGCGAATTTTCTACGACTTGGTTAAGAGTCTGGTTTTTTTTTTGGTTTTTTTTTAAAGAGATCCTTTTCTAACCTGTTCCCTCTCTCATTTCCTGGGATGCCATAGTTTAATGTTATCACTGTAGCACTAACCTTCTTTTTGTTAGCCTTTAGCTTTTCAAGTTCTGGCGATCTTACAGTGGACCACGATGCCGGCCCTCGCCCTGAAGGGCTGTGGGTGTCGCTATCTTAGTGGATCACGATGCCGGCTCTCAGCCTGTGGGTGTCGCTATCTTAGTGGACCACGATGCCAGCCCTCGACCTGAAGGGCTGTGGGTGTCGCTATCTTAGTGGATCACGATGCCGGCTCTCAGCCTGTGGGTGTCGCTATCTTAGTGGATCACAATGCCGGCTCTCGGCCTGTGGGTGTCGCTATCTTAGTGGATCACGATGCCGGCTCTCGACCTGAAGGGCTGTGGGTGTTGCTATCTTAGTGGATCACGATGCCGGCTCTCGACCTGAAGGGCTGTGGGTGTCGCTATTTTAGTGGATCACGATGCCGGCTCTCGACCTGAAGAGCTGTGGGTGTCGCTATCTTAGTGGATCACGATGCCGGTTCTCGACCTGAAGGGCGGTGGGTGTTGCTATCTTAGTGGATCACGATGCCGGCTCTCGACCTGAAGGGCTGTGGGTGTTGCTATCTTAGTGGATCACGATGCCGGCTCTCGACCTGAAGGGCTGTGGGTGTTGCTATCTTAGTGGATCACGATGCCGGCTCTCGGCCTGTGGGTGTTGCTATCTTAGTGGATCACGATGCCGGCTCTCGGCCTGTGGGTGTTGCTATCTTAGTGGACCACGATGCCGGCCCTCGACCTGAAGGGCTGTGGGTGTCGCTATCTTAGTGGATCACGATGCCGGCTCTCAGCCTGTGGGTGTCGCTATCTTAGTGGATCACAATGCCGGCTCTCGGCCTGTTGGTGTCGCTATCTTAGTGGATCACGATGCCGGCTCTCGACCTGAAGATCTGTGGGTGTTGCTATCTTAGTGGATCACGATGCCGGCCCTCGACCTGAAGGGCTGTGGGTGTCGCTATCTTAGTGGATCACGATGCCGGCTCTCGACCAGAAGGGCGGTGGGTGTTGCTATCTTAGTGGATCACGATGCCGGCTCTCGGCCTGTGGGTGTTGATATCTTAGTGGATCACGATGCCGGCTCTCGGCCTGTGGGTGTTGCTATCTTAGTGGATCACGATGCCGGCTCTCGGTCTGTTGTTGGTGACTTTGGATCTTCCTGGCTCACGGTGACGGCTCTCGGTCTGTTTTTTATTGACTAGGGATCTTCCTGGCTCACGGTGACGGCTCTCGGTCTGTTGTTGGTGACTAGGAATCTTTCTGGCTCACGGTGACGGCCCTCGGTCTGTTGTTGGTGACTAGGAATCTTTCTAGCTCACGGTGACGGCCCTCGGTCTGTTGTTGGTGACTAGGAATCTTCCTGGCTCACGGTGACGGCCCTCGGTCTGTTGTTGGTGACTAGGAATCTTCCTGGCTCACGGTGACGGCCCTCGGTCTGTTGTTGGTGACTAGGAATCTTCCTGGCTCACGGTGACGGCCCTCGGTCTGTTGTTGGTGACTAGGAATCTTCCTGGCTCACGGTGACGGCCCTCGGTCTGTTGTTGGTGACTAGGGATCTTAGTGGCTCTCGGTCTGTTGTTGGTGACTAGGGATCTTAGTGGCTCTCGGTCTGTTGTTGGTGACTAGGGATCTTAGTAGCTCTCGGTCTGTTGTTGATGACCAGGAAAACGAAATAGAGATCGACCATTACGTGGACGAACACAAGACATCAAGGACACCCTAAACAAGAACATGAAGCAGGCGGGAAGATTGACTGCTGATCAAGATTCTTATCGAATGGCTGTGACGAGAGCGACATTCTGTCAAGGATATGCCACATGATGATGATGAGATCTGTAGCCCACACTGTACGAGGGACCTGATACGCCACTGTTCATGACATGACAGTTGGGCGGTTGTTTATTGAAGACTTATGCTCCTCTGGGAATTGAAAGGTGATTGACTTGCAACAGATGACGACAAGAAGAGACATTAACACATTAACTTGCAAGATAACCAATGCCAGAATTGATAAACGTAACACAAACAGGCAGTTAATGGAGCCTCCACCATCATATTCATCTGTCGACATGACATGTTCTGACAATAGCTCATACACACAGACGGTATTAAAATAATTACGTAAACTGTTGACATTTCCCAGCGCATATCCTTTACAGTGACATCCGAAAACAGAGCGGAACTTGATGCGTTTCCAAATCGAGGGATTTTGTAAATATGATAAATATTATTTCTCTTAGCAAATTGAAGCAGTCAAACTATTGGATGAAAAGGGGTTAAAGGATAACAGAATAGTGTTTTTGTGCGACCGCATGGAAATTTTGCAGGCCACACAAAGAGAACCACGAAATAGTATGGGAAGGGAACTGATATGCCAGCTAAACAAACTCTCAGACCACAATAAAATCACCCTCCAGTGGATTCCAGCTCACTGCAGCATACATGGGGATGAATGGGCGGACAGGCTAGCCAGGGAGGGAAGACAAAGAGAACAATTCACCCACCCAGTGCCACTGCCAGAAGTCAGGCAAACATCCAAAAAAATATAAACAACAGTGGATAGAGAGAACAAACAGCAAATACCCACAGGACCCAATTAATAGACTTAAGAGGAAACAGTAAACCACCATTTTTCGCCTCAGAACAGGTCATTGCAGACTAAATGCACACATGCATAAAATGAAGGCATCACAGACTGCACACTGCACATGTCAGAGAGGATCCTAGACTCCAGAACACATCCTGCAAACATGTCTACTGCACCAAGGCTCCCGTAAGAAGACCTGGCCCGGGGAGAGAAACATACAAAACACACTGTGGGGAACCATTGAGGACCTGCGACTGACGTGTCACTTCATGGATGCAGCCCATCTGGTGGCATAAAACGAGAATACGAAACCGAACGCAAAGAAGATTTCTCTTAGCTTGGAATTATAGAAGCGCTCGCATCTCAAGTTTGTTGTCATGCCACGTCTGCTCCTCCACATGCGTAAATTGATGACTTGAATATTCCGTTCATATTCATATCTTCAATATGATCCTCTCTTTTGTGGTCTGACGACACCCATGTTGTCCTGTTAAATTGATTACTTAACTTAAGATCTTTATACTGGTTTAGAATACCCTGCAGAGTCTGTATACAACCCATTTCTTTTTAATTCACTTGGTCTAAAAAATATGCGATTCCAATCTATTCGTGACTGAATTAAGTCACCCTGCCTCCACTATTTCCTGTGACAATGCACTCCAAACATTCACCAATCTCTGATTGAAAAATTTTTCCTAGTACCTAATCTGGACTTTTCCCTTAATAAATATTTGTAGCTGTGCCATTTTTATTCTTGTAGGTGGTTGTATTTTGAGAAACTTGATATAGTCTAATGAATTCTCGCCATTGATTATCTAATAAACCTGTATTAAGTCACCTCGAATTCTTCTCTTTTATAGACACTGTAGGCCGGTTTTTCTTAGTCTTTCCTCATAACTGTAATTCTGGAATCCCACTTTCAGCTTTGTCGCTCTTTTTTGTATCCTTTCCAGCATGTTTATATCCCCTCTATGATAAGGACTCCACACCTGTACACAGTACTCCAATCTAGGTCTAACTAATGCTTTATACAGTTTGACTATCATCTGCTTACTCCTATGTTTAATATTTCTTTTTATCATACCTAACATTGCATTTGCCTTTTTCACTGCTACCTGTCCTTGCTCCCTCACCTTACCTATATAATCTATTATAACTTCTAGGTCCCTTTCCTTTTCTTTATTGCTAATATTGTTCACGCCCATTCTGTAATTATGTTCCATATTTGATCTACCCATGTGAATGATTATACATTTATCTAAATTAAACTCCATTTGCCAGCTCGCAGACCATTCTCGAATTTTATCTAAATCCGACCTCAATATATCCACTTCTGCTTTAGATGAGACACTACCGCATAGTTTTGTGTCATCCCTGAATTTTGCAATCATGGATCCCATACCAATGTCCAAACCGTTTATGTTTATGTATATCAAGAACAATATTGGTCCTAAACCCAAGCCCTGTGGCATTCCACTTTT
Organism: Ariolimax columbianus; assembly: GCA_036924085.1. Classification (NCBI taxonomy): domain Eukaryota; kingdom Metazoa; phylum Mollusca; class Gastropoda; order Stylommatophora; family Arionidae; genus Ariolimax; species Ariolimax columbianus. The sequence continues at coordinate 12,570,000 of JAVGWX010000025.1, read as the reverse complement.
TACCTCACACCACTCAGATTACTCCTTATTTATGTCCCCCCTCTGCCTTCTCCCAGTTTACCAATCCATTTGGCAACTTCGCCACCAAGTGATTTTATTCTCAAACTCCCGCTACTAAGTCCTGAAAAGGGCTTAAGTAGCAGAATGTAGTCAAGAGAACGGAATGCGTTGTGTCGCAGTTTACAGCTTGACTGCGATATTTGCACATTTCAGTCCAACACATCCTTCACCAATCATTCTTGAGTACCGGGTTAGCATTCCCTCTTCGATACCTTCTCCTTAGCCAGTCTGCCCTGCTGCAACCTGTTATCCAGGATCACCACGTGGAGGTGTAGAAGAGTCTTGGCAGCTCTGGTTCGCTGGTCTTAACGCTAGCAGTCAGCTTTGCTGATGGCCGCAGCTCATGGCTACTCAATCCCACGTACATGTATGATCTATTATAACCCCTAGGTCACTTTACTTGGAAACATGGCGCCATATATTGCCAGCTAAACCAAGCGCAGGCGTCCACATGTTATTTCTACTTCTGCGTTCATGAAGTTCTAGAGTCCAGTCTCCGAGACGAAGTTCAGTTTTTTCTAGGCCGGTACTAGTATCTGCCTCAGGTCTGCTTCCAGGGGACGGCGTTTGCTAGTGGTTAAGTGACACGGCTCACAACCGAAGGTTTTGGGTTCGATCCCCATCACAGCACCGGCCGTTACCCCGGGGAAACAAACCCTTAGAAAATGCAGGAGGAAGCAGACCGTTACATAAAATGCATGCTGAAGTCGGATGCACTCGGCCGACAAGAGAACAATAAAAGCCAGACTGCTTCTTCTGACGAGTTTTGGCTTCGTAAATGGTTGTGGAGTGTTCTATGGCCTTCTTAGTCTAAAGCATGCCATGGCTGGGCAGTCTTGTGGGGCGTGTTCATGTGTTTGGGTTTCGGTTGAACATTGACATTTGTTTGTGTGGGATATCGTCAGCTGGTAGAAGTGAGATAGGGATTTGATCTCAAGCGGAACAGAGTAGTGTGTTGGTGTCTACGCATGCGTAGTTTCTACTGTTGAACACTGACAACAACATGGCCGGTGCGATACCGAATCCGTAGAAGGTTGATCAGCGAGCGGTAATTCAGTTCCTAAGAGTCGAAGTATGTCGACCAGCCGACGTTCATCGCAGAATGCAAAAAGTGTGTGGTGACAGTTGCGTGTCAAAGAGTGAAGGAGTGGTCAAGGATGTTTCTGGAAAGAATTAAGTTAACGAAGAATTTTTCGCGACCAGGTCAGGCGTATATGACTTGGCTAGGCTTCGTTCGTTCTCAATCTCCCGCTAACAAACCCTGAAAGGGCTTAAGTAGCAGAATGTAGTCCAGAGAACGGAATGTGTTGTGTCGTAGTTTACAGCTTGGCTGCAATATTTGCACCTTTCGGTCCAACACATTCGACTTCAGCAAGTATTTTTTGAGTACCGGGTTAGCATTCTCTCTTCGATCCCTTCTCCTTAGCTAGTCTGCCCTGCTGCAGTCTGTTATCCAGGATCACCGCGTGGAGGTGTAGAAGGGTCTTGGCAGCTCTGGTTCGCTGGCCCTGGCGCTAGCAGTCAGCTATGTGTCGCTGACCACTGCAGCTCATGCGCTGCTCAGCATCTTTATCACAGGCGAATATTGTTGCGGCAGAAGACTCCATCGTCAGTAATACAGGAGGCTCGCCATTTGAGTTTATATTCGCCAGCAGAGGAATTGGCTGTGTCGCCTTGGACAGTTCAAATGATAGTTCGGAAGAAACAAAAGTATCTGAAGGTATGTTCAATGGCTCCCACGGACGCCGAGAGTCCACCATAATGATGTACACATGGGGTGGAGTTTGAACCACTTGTTGCGTTACGAAGCAGAATGTGATGCATGTCTGTTGTGCATAGTTGCAGACGATGAATCTTCGTGTCGCCATTTTGAGCTATACAGAAAAACAGCGAGCATTCAATGAAAACATCCAGGTTCACAATTGTTTTCTTCTTTTTGCGTTTGTCCTGCTTGTGCCTTTCAGCGTCAGGTTATGAAGAAGTTTCTTGACCAGGCCCTAGTATCTGCTTGTGCCTTCCAGGGTCAGGTTATGAAGAGGTTTCTTGACCGGGCCCTAGTATGTGCTTCGTACACTGCGAGGTTTACTGCCTCTGTCATTTCTGCTATCCATCTTTTGCTTGGTCATCCCTTGGCTCTGTATCCATTGTATCTGTATAGCATTGCTTTCTGAGGGATACTTATCTGGTGTTTGGCGTGTCACGTGGCCGAACCAATTGGCTTGCTGTCTCTTGATGAGGATCTCCAAAACACACACAGATGCAAGTCACGTGCTTGCGCCGGTAAGGTTATGCTGACCGCATTGTTGGATACAGCTTTAGGCCGACATATCCATGACATTGAAACCTTTGTGGGTTTTAAAAAAAATGTTAGTGTTAGTCTTGGTCTACCTGTACCTCTACAGAGGTATGCCCTGTGCAGGTTCTAGCTGTAGTATGAGCTGGATGAAGCCTAGAGGGTGATTTCCTGCTTGGCAGGCTAGGCTCGAGCAGTTTATTACACCGCTACATTGGGACAATTCCCGCAGAGGGTGGCTAATCAGTGTGCGTGTCCATTTGTGTGTTTTTTGTGGTTTTTGTGTGTGTTTTGAGGGGATTCCGTGGCGAAGTGGTTAAGCCGCCGGTCTCGTGATCAGGTGGTGTGGGTTCGACTCCGGACTCGTCTTTTTCATGGGTGTTTGATGCGAAGTCCCCTACATCTCGTAGTCGCCCCCTATTCGTCTTGTCCTTGACTTGCAACTGGGTCGGGCGGCACGAGACGAGAGAGTGAGGATAACCAGTCACCATCATGTAGCATGTCCTTTGTTTGTCCTTATCTATCTTTCTAATATTGTTTTCTCCCATTCTGTAAATATGTTCCATATTGGATCTACCAATGTGGATGACTGTACATTTATCTACATTAAATTCCATTTGCCAGCTTACAGACCATTCTCGATTCTGAGGAGTCGATACTCAAAGTTCGTGACCTGCCCTATTTCCACACTCCCGAACTTAAATGTATGTTGACTTCTTATTTTATCGGTGATATATTTATATATAGATGATGAAAGAGATGATGTAAGGCTACTTAGTGAAGGGTTCTGACAGACAAAATGGAAATCATCATTTAGAGCTGGGACATCATGCGAAAGATGGCTGCAGATGGGCAAAGTGGAGGGAATTTATTCATACCCTTAACAATGCCACCAGGCCAGCCACTGGCCAAGACTCTAAGAAGTGGAGGGAGTTTGCTACTGCCTTTAATGATGCCACCATGCGTGATGCCACCATGCATTGCCAGTCACTGACCAAGGATCTAAGAAGGGGAGGTAGTGGCGCTGTGTAGTGATAAGTCTTCTACCCTCGGGTGGTTTGTAAAAGACAACTAATGAAGGTGCCATTAATCATGGCAGGCAGATAGAATATAACTTAACATTTTTATACTGGTTTAGAAGACTCTACAGAGTCTGTATACAACTAGTTTCTTGGAGGGTGGTTTAACTGATGTGCGAGTCCCATCTGAATAGACTCAAACACTAGAGCTAAGTAGACCCACATCCAGTTAGGTGCCATCTATAGCTGCTCTTAACAAACCACTCAGGGACGATTAGGTTAACGTCTAGTCAGGCAAAACACTGATTAGAGAATGTTAGCCAGGGTCAGGAGAAATATACTGGCCAAGACCCTCACCTGATCTCCTCGTTGGAAACGGGCTGTTGTCGAGGACAACAGTCTGGCTAACAAGGTAAGGTTCGACATAATCTCCGTAGTAGTGAGCGACACGGAGATGAGGCCAGGCATAGCACAGTCGCCTGGAGGACCCCGGCCCACCTTCATCAGCACACTCGAGATGTGAGGAAAACTACTGCAACCCGTCACTTAATGCCCTTTTCAGAGCGCACATAAGAGTAACCTACTCATTATGGGCATTCGAAACAACAACAACAACAACAACAACAACAACAAACTGCCCGGGGAAATGTGCAAATAACTTGCATAGATTTTTAATGGAATTTTGTTCGGCTAGCTGCCATTAAGCCTATTTTTTTTCTATTTCCAACTGTCAAGTAATTTTTAATGTGCTTAACACTGAACATGTGAGTCCGATCTCACTACCCAGAGAACAGGGAAATTTTTACCAGAAGATCCACTGGTGAAAAAAAAAATCACCTTACCTCGAGACCACTAAGTCCCTCACCTCTACTTGGTAACTTTCTAAAGCATGAAGTCAAAGACAACTTTCCAAAACATGAAGTCAAAGACAACTTTTGAAAACATGAAGTAAAAGACAACTTTCCAAAACATGAAGTCAAAGGTAACTTTCCAAAAAATGAAGTAAAAGGCAACTTTCCAAAACATGAAGTCAAAGGCAACTTTCCAAAACATGAAGTAACAGACAATTTTCTAAAACATGAAGTAAAAGGCAACGTTCCAAAACATGAAGTAACAGACAATTTTCTAAAACATGAAGTAAATGGTAACTTTCCAAAACATGAAGTAAAAGGTAACTTTCCAAAACATGAAGTAAAAGACAATTTTCTAAAACATGAAGTAAAAGGTAACTTTCCAAAACATGAAGTAAAAAGTAACTTTCTAAAACATGAAGTAAAAGGTAACTTTCCATAACATGAAGTAAAAGGTAACTTTCCAAAACATGAAGGTAACTTTCCAAAACATGAAGGCAACTTTCTAAAACATGAAGTAAAAGACAACTTTCCAAAACATAAAGTAACAGGCAACTTTCCAAAATATGAAGACAATTTTCTAAAACATGAAGGAAAAGGCAATTTTCCAAAATATGAAGTAAAAGGCAACTTTCCAAAACATGAATTAAAAGTTAACTTTCCAGAACATGAAGTAAAAGGCAACTTTCCCGAACATGAAGTAAAAGGCAACTTTCTAAAACATGAAGGGTACAGACAGCCAAAAAATAAAGTGGTTTGGTCATTTAGTCAGAATGCATTATGACCAGCCTGCATCAAGAGCATATCTGTAGGTCTGAGTGCCACGAGCAATAGGCAGACCACGATGTCGGTGGATTGATGTGTCTCTGCAATTCTCAGGAAACTACACCAACAGCACAGCCCTTCCACTTTACTATAACAAAAACATCTATACATCCCACCTCTATGTGATGTTGTATTGCGAGAGCAGTAGGACAAAAGAAGATGTAATCTCAAGAATGAATCACCATAAATGGAAAGCTAAACTCCTGTTTGCATAGATTGGCCATGTTTTGTTGCCATATTAGAGTAAACTGACAATACATTATTATCTTTTCACTTGTGTCATTAGATGTCGTGGGGAGTTATAATTTTCTGTCATTTGCTTTGTCACCGATGTTGTTGTCATTTCGTGTTACTTCAGTGTCTTACTGACACCAACTATCCATCTTTTTCGTGGTCTGCCTCTTTCTCTGCAGCACTGATGTCTGGTATTGTAGATACAAGCAACTGGTAACTTTAGTTGCATTCTTGACAGGTGTCCAAACCATTTTATTTTCTGCCTTTCCATGTATTCCATGCATGGTGTTGCACACACCTTTTGTCTGATTACTTCGTTTCATACTCTGTTTAGTCGTGTGATCCAAATTAGCTTTTCTCAAAGCACCTCATTTCGCACACCATGATTTTTTATTTCTTGTGCCTTGGAGAGAGTCCATGTCTGACACTGGTAGCACAGAGTTGGTATAAAAATACTATTTATCAGCTGTCTCTTTGTCTTCATTGGAGCTCATTTGTGTCTGAGTAATGGTGAGAGCTGATAGGTGAGAGCTGTCAATACATGCATTGTAAGCCATGGTCTTGGTTTTAATTATAAGTTTCTGGTATTCCCAAATATATGTTGACAGATGAGCAACGATGGCTCTATACACCACTTAAAGGGGTGGGGCTGAGGGGAATGGGCGGTGTGAGAGTGAAAAATTTATTTAGTACCTAGGAGCCTGTCTGATCTGAAGACTACATTCATCATGGCAACTGGTCTGCAGATATAGCACGACCGAAGGATTATGAACGCAAAGAAGAAGAAAGGAGAGTGCTGGATGAAACGGATATACCAAGTTGGAGGAAATGATTTAAGTAAATCTGACACTGTTCTTGAAATATAGGAGCCATAGCAATATTTCTTGACGCCTTGGAGACCTGTATATGTCATGCCCTAAGATAGAGCAAACAGAAACAGTAAAACTCTTCAATTATACAGAGGGCCAAAGGGCAGAACTCCACAGACCGCTGGATCCATCACCAACCAAACAACCAATTATACAGAATACTAAAATCTGTAATATTTATATTCAGTCTGATTATAGCTACATTTATAAATGTATCTTAGTAAGTTGTTACACAAGATAATTAGCATAATAAGCATACAAGGTATTATGAATTATAGTTTATTTAATTAACAGAACACACCAAATTGTTCTATACAAAGTTCTATAAAAATTGCAAATAAAATACTGAAAAGTTATCATTTCTGTATACGTGACAGTTATTGGTGTCTGAATTCCAGGGAGTGCTGAATAAGGCAGACTAACCTTCCAGCCAACTGTAATGTCACTATTTCATTATCATGGCTTAATCCATCACACGACCCAAGTGCGCATGTGGTCGTCTGGAGTCAATAACCTGTCAAGAAAGCTAACGCATAGTGACGACCACATGTTTCGTAAGGAACATATATCAGACAAGAACAGAGAAGACGATACTCAACTATTTTGTAGACGATTGAACTTACTTGATCCGATAACGGAGTGCTTTCTAAACCTTTACTTATCAAGTTCATGGACACAACGTTAGAAGAGTCGTCATCGCTGCGTTGTCCATCCCCAGATGAGACAGCCGATACATCCAATTCAAAGGGTTCAAATAGTTGGTTTTTGGATGCAGTCGGATGAAATGAATATTTCTCAGAATATCTCGCACTGTGAGAGTAAAGGTAAACTATTCCGCTTTTTATTTTATGAAACGTTGCACAGACAGAGCGACTTGTTTACATCTTGGGGGAGTTCAATGTTTGTGAAGCCAGCTGCTGAAGAGTTCATCTCAGGTCATTTCCTTTTGAGGCTCTGAAAAGGGTTTTTGTTTCATTAAAAAAATATAAACTCTATAATTCGGAAATAAAATATCTTTCTAAATATGAAAAAAATAAATAAAAACAGTTTTTAATTTTATAGACGCAGTTTAGTTTATTTTTAAATAAATTCGAACATTTTCTTATTTTAGCATGACCTTAGACGTCCCAAAGGTCACTTAAACTGGTAATGTAAATTTTGCTATTATAGTCCGGCAATAGGAGCAAGGGAATGGAACAAAAAATATTTTGTGCTTGATTAAATAACTGCAATCAACCAGAAACACGAGTGAAACAGGGAACTTGATATGGCGAAACGAGAATAAAAACCTTCTGTGTCTAGATATATATCACAAACTTCCGATTTGCTGATGATATTGATGTATTGGTAGGCACAGAAAGGGAGCTCCAGGAGTTGATTGGTAGCTTGGATAGAGCGGCCCTGAGTTTTGGTATGAAAATAAATGCAGATAAAACAAAGCTCATGACCAATAACACAGCAGGGTTTAAATCTGTAATAGAGGCAAATGGGCAGGAACTTGAGGTGGTAAAACGTTTCAAATATCTTGGATCGTTGATCAGCGAAGAGGGTTCGAAGCCAGATGTAATTGCAAGAATAGCACAAACAACAGCGGCGCTGACTAGGCTGAAACCTATTTGGCAAGACAAGCGACTCGCCCTCGGCATAAAAGTTAGACTAATGGGCTCTTTGGTGATATCAATATTTCTGTATGCATGCGAGACCTGGACCATTACAGCAGATATCCAGGGCAGAATACATGCAATGGAAATGAGGTGCTATAGAAAATTCCTAAATGTTACAAAACTGATAGTGGGATTCCAGAATTATAGTTATGGGGAACAACGAGAACCAACAAGAACAAGATGGAATAGCTACAAATTAACTAAAGAAAGATCCAGATTGAATATTAGGAACATATTGGAATCATGAACTGCAGAAAGCAGAGGATGAAGTCTCAAATGCTAGGAACATCGCAGAGAGAGAGCAATCTATGGAAGAAAATAACGCCCTCAATGCCATCACATCGAAATACAAAAGAACACTGAACCAAATGACAAGAGACAGTTGGAAAACAAAATCAGAAAGCCTCAATCTCGATAAAGAAGGGAACAAACTATGGAATTTAGTCAGAGCCATGAACTACGAAACACTATAAAATAAACACATTACCGTCAAGCAGGGCGACAACATGCTTAATGAAAAAAAAGCAGCAAACGCCTATATGGAACATTATGCCAGAGCAAACCACATCGATGTCCACACAGACAGGCATACAGATTTAAGTGAAGAACAAAAGAGACACGACAACATCAAGATGGCATCAGGGGAGCACATGATGGCAAAACTAACAATGAATGAAATGGAAGAGGCCATGAGAACTTTAAAGAAAAAGAAATCGCCCGGAAAAGATGGGATAACAAACGAAATGCTGATGGGGTTGGGCCAAACAGCAAAGAGGAAGTTACTATCAGTCCTGAACCAAAGCAGGAAAAGGGGAATTGTACCTCAGGCATGAAAAGATGCTGTACTTATACCAGTACCAAAGAAAGAAAAAGATAGAACAGATCCAAATGGATACAGGCCTATCAGTCTACTGAGCTGTGTAGGAAAACTGATGGAGCGTATGATAAACACCAGACTGATGTGGCACTTGGAAGCAAAACACATACCAATTCCACAGCAATCAGGCTTTAGACAGCACAGATCCACTGAGGACCAGATCACCCTCATAGCCCAGGAAATAGAGGATGCTTACCAGGAGAAAAAGCATACAGTAGCGGTTTGGGTGGATTTAGAGAAGGCATTTGACAAGGTGTGGAAAGAGGGACTTAAAGTCAAGCTACGAAGAAGTGAAGTTTGTGGGAAAATGTACAGATGGATCAGCCACTATCTCGAAAACAGAACTTCTTATTCTTCTTCTTCGTTCGTTCTCAATCTCCCACTACCAAACCCTGAAAGGGCTTAAGTAGCAGAATGTAGTCCATAGAACGGAATGCGTTGTGTCGTAGTTTATAGCTTGGCTACTACATTTGCACTTTTCGGTCCAACACATCCGACTTCAGCAAGAATTTTTTGAGTACCGGGTTAGCATTCGCTCTTCGATCCCTTCTCCTTAGCCAGTCTGCCTGCTGCAGCCTGTTATCCAGGATCATCGCGTGGAGGTGTAGAAGGGTCTTGGCAGCTATGGTTCGCTGGCCCTGACGCTAGCAGTCAGCTATGGGTCTCTGACCACTGCAGCTCATGCGCTGCTCAGCATCTTGATCCCGAAAACAGAACAGCCAGAGTTCAAGTACAAGGGCAGATGAGCAAAAAGGCGACACTGGAGCAGGGAGTACCCCAAGGGGGAGTACTGTCACCCACACTTCCTTTGGGATATATAAATAACATCATAGAGAATATACCAAGAAGAGTCCACAGCTTCATTTTTGCAGACGATCTGGCTATGTGGACCTTCGAAAAAGATCTCACCGTAGCAAACAATCGGATGCAACAGGCCCTAACATCGTTGGAGAGTAGGCGAAATCATGACTGGTCAAAACAAATTAAGAAAAAAACAACATGTACGATATTCTCGCTTTCAAATAAAACCCAGTACACCAAAATAAGTCTTAACGGTAAATACCTGCGGCCAAACGACAACTCAAGCTACCTGGGAGTCACATTTGCATTTGATCGACGCATGACATGGAAAAGTCAGATCGAGAGAACCCGAATGAGATCCAGACAAAGAATGGCAATCATGAGGGAAATTGCTGGCACAAGCTGGAAAGCAGACGAAAGAATACTAAAGAAACTGTACACTGGAAGAGTGGGACCAGTTCTCGAGTATGGCATTGCGGCATGGACAACAGCAGCAAAGAAGAACTTCAAAACCAAGCCATGAGAGTTATAACAGGAGGCATGAAGTCAACGCCAATTGTAGAACTTGAAAATATTACAAATGTGCAATCCATGACCGACAGAAGAGATTGCAGAGCCCAGCAGCAAGCAGAGAAACTCAGAAGACTGATAGACCATCCAATGCATCAGACACTAAATAGATTTGGAAATGGGAAACTAAAGCGGAGAAACTTTGCAGAAATAGCCAAAGCAAAGATGAGCGAAGACCCCATGAACACCGTAACAACACCAAAGCCCATCCCTACTGTACGCAAACCCAGATGGAAGCAGCATATCATTCCGGAGGTGGTAGAAAATATACCAGGTATTGGAAACAAGAACAGCCAGACTGAAAAAGAAAGAAGAGACATAACCCGGAGGTACATAGCGGAAAACTACCCAAGCAAGGACTGGACCCATGAATACACCGACGGTTCTGTAACAAACACAACACAGAATGGAGGGAGAGGGGCAGGGGTATTCCTGAGCCTAACAAATTGTAGAAAAATAACACTGTAAGTGGCAACTGGAAAATACTCAAGCAATTTCAGAGCGGAGGCAGAGGCACTGAACGCTGCAGTAAAAGCAATGCTGAGAGGCGAAAGCAATGAAAGCCAGATAGTCATGTTTACAGATGCCCTGGCCGTAGTTACAGCACAGCACAGCCAGAAAAATACTGAACTTAATGATTTAAGAGCAGTACTCTCTCTGTCAACTATGCCAGCAGTCCGCACCAAAAAGAGTAGTGGTACAGTGGGTTCCATCCTACTGTAATATCCAGGGCAAAGAGGAGGCAGACAGACTGGCAAAAGAAGGTGCAAGACTATCACAACCAGATTCTAGTGTGACCTACGAAGAGTCCAAAAGGTTTATTAGGGCCAGATACATGGCCAAATGGGAAACAGAACATACTGGCTACACAAAAAACGATGCCTATTACCAGTTGAACAGAAGAGAGCAGGTCGTGGTCGTCAGACTCCGCACAGGCCACAACATACAGAGGTACCACCTATTCAATAAACTAAAGATAGGTGGTACTGACGAATGCAACTGTGGTACATACGAGGACCAGAGAAAGCACATGTGGCTATCACCAGTGGCAACACTAGACAAGCTCTATGGCAGTGTCGATAGCCGCAGGAAGACAGCTGCTTTCTTCGAACAAATACAAGTTGACGTCTGACAGCGTATGAAGAAGAAGAAGAAGGATATTATGAACAATTTTTTTAGTCAGAGAGTGGTGAGTGCTTGGAATGCACTATCCCTGGAGATGGTTGAAGCAGAGATAGTTAATGCATTTAAGAATAGATTGGATGTACTTAGTTTTTTAAAGTAGGGTAATTCAAATGTGACTGGTTGTCCACAGATTCTGATGATTCTTTGAAACCAGTATAACAACTTTAAGTTAAGTTAAAGGGAGGGACGAATAGGCTAACTTCTGGTCAGGCAAAACACACTGACCAGACAATATTAGTCAGGGTCAGGAGAAATGTACTGGCCAAGACTCTCACCCGACGGGACGATGAGGCTAACTTCTGGTCAGGCAAAACACACTGACCAGACAATATTAGCCAGGGTCAGGAGAAATGTACTGGCCAAGACTCTCACTTGACGGGACGATGAGGCTAACTTCTGGTCAGGCAAAACACACTGGCCAGACAATATTAGCCAGGGTCAGGAGAAATATACTGGCCAAGACTCTCACCTGACGGGACGACTAGGCTAACTTCTGGTCAGGCAAAACACACTGACCAGACAATATTAGCCAGGGTCAGGAGAAATGTACTGGCCAAGACTCTCACTTGACGGGACGATGAGGCTAACTTCTGGTCAGGCAAAACACACTGACCAGACAATATTAGCCAGAGTCAGGAGAAATGTACTGGCCAAGACTCTCACCTGACGGGACGACTAGGCTAACTTCTGGTCAGGCAAAACACACTGACCAGACAATATTAGCCAGGGTCAGGAGAAATGTACTGACCAAGACTCTCACCTGACCTCCTCGTTGGTCATCTTGGAAATGGGCTGTTGTCGAGGACAACAGTCTGGATAACAAGGTGAGGTTCGACGTGATCTCCGTAGTAGTGAGCGCCACGCAGATGAAGCCAAGCATAGCCCAACCACCTGGAGGACCCAGGTCCACCTTCATCAGCACGCTCGAGATGTGAGGAAAGCTACTGCAACCCGTCACTTAACGCCCTTTTTGGGGCTCACATAATAGTAACCTACTCATTATGGTCATTCGCAAACAACAACAACAACAACAACAAGACATTTGTCTCAACAGAAATCACCATACTCCCACTAAACTCACAACAACAAGACATTTGTCTCAACAGAAATCACCATACTCCCACTAAACTCACAACAACAAGACATTTGTCTCAACAGAAATCACCATACTCCAACTAAACTCACAACAACAAATTGAAAAACAAACAAGGATTAAGATAGTTTTCTATAAATTTGTTCCTTTTGTTTTTAAAGATCTATTCTTACTACAAACAATGCAAATTTGACTCAAAGTGAGTAAGATATGCAAAACACTCAAATAACACACACATGCGCACAAAATTACTGTATATATATTTAAAAAAAACAATATTTCAAGATCAGCGGCTTCCAAAGATAGTATTGTAAGACGAGCTTGAGTCAGGCAAGCGAGCTAGCTGTGGCCAGATAACACGTTTCAAAAACCCTCTGAAAGTCTCAATGAAGAACTACGACATTGAGCCTGATAATGTGGAGAACATTGCTGCTGATCGCCCTGCCTGGCGTAGCAAAGTCTCTGCTGTCACGGCACATATGGAGCAGACAAGAATCAAGGAAGCTAAACGGAGACGAGCGACACCTGAGGCAATGTTGCATCCATGTGACGGTCAGACAGTGTTTCTCTGCCCTCCGTGTGATAGACACTTTCGGACTCGAATTGGTTTCAACCTCTGAGCCCACTCAAGGATTGACAGATGACAAAGTGGTCCTCGTCGGAAACGATGGACAAACATTTCATCATCATCATCATCATCATTCCCATTACCTGAAAGGTCATTGAGGCATCGATACTGCGGATTGCTGGACCAGTTCCCGCCATTCCACTTGGTTTTGTGCCAGTATATTTGCTCTAGCTACAGACCTACCCGTACAATCTCTGATGTTGTCTGTCCATCGCTTGTTCTGCCTCCCTCTCTGACGTTTCCCAGGCACAGTACCTTGCAGGACCGTCTAGGTCAACCCAGACGATCTTGAAGCATGCCCATATCATGTCAGCTTGCATGATTTTACCATAGTCAATAGGTCTTTATATTAGTCGATGTCTCACTCATCTCCATTGCACAGATATGTCGCTCTGGAACTTCCGCTAGAGTCCAAGTTTCGCACGCGTAAAGGTACACGGAAGTGACCAGTGCATACATTAACTCAACTTGGATTTTAGGTTGCTGCTTCATAGCGACCTCAGTTTGGTTAGATCAGCCATGGTCATCGCTATTTTTGTTATGCGTGATCCGAGGGGATCTTTGATGCTCGTTTACATTTCCTTAGTGTTGCCTATATCGGCTGAGTTTTGTATTTTTTGGCAGCAGCGGAAGGACCCGTGTTTATTTGCACACCTCCTACATTGTCCAAGCACTGCTGATTTTGCGCTCCTAAATTTTTCTTCAGAGCTTTCTGAGGGTTTTTGTTTGAAGTACAGTAGTGCCTTTATCTTTGTTTCAGTTAATGCGATTAGGGTTGCTGCATTTGCTTCCACCCAGTTTTTTATAAATGATTTCCTGACGCCAAAAGCGGAAACAGCACAGTCGTCAATATTTATTTTGAGGGTGTCCACGTCTCGTTAATGGAGGCTTCGCCTTCTGCCCTCTCTCCTAGACTGCTCAATTCTTGCTTGAATACCTCTTTCTTCTCCTGCACCTTTAGCATATTGATTTTGTACTAACGCGTAGGCAACATCTAAATGCAGTCCAAATAAAACATGCATGCCAGAGCGCGGACTGCGATACTGATCATGTAAGTCATTAGCAGAATCAAACTGATACCAAAGAAAATCTAATGGACCGCCCTAACCCAAAATCAACTTCAGATTTGTCTACTATGGCACAAAACCACTCCAAGACTAGTGTAGTAAATAATTTACAGAAATACATTCAGATCTGGTCCAAGACTTTTATCTCGTCTCGTCTTGTCTGTCTCATAACTTAGGTGGTCGTAGTACCATCATGAACTGTCCGTCATCATTGTACTCTATCAAGTGCATGCATCGTGGTTTCATGTCATGCTAGTCAACTTGCGAATATCATCTGCCCAGCGCATTTTAGGGTGACCTCCCCATCTCTTGCCAGGAACTGCGCTTACATTATTACAATGGGCAAACTTGAGAACGTATCAAACTGTCGTACCAGCATAGCTTTCATGATTTGATAATTGAATGTAGATCCGGATACGGTTTGATAGGCTGTCGGACAGTATTGCATACATGACATACATGACGAGATCTCGAAATGATATTTCAAGGATATTTTTAAACATGTTATCTTTTTTACCTATATTTTTGGCTCCAATGCAGCATTTAATTGTAATCCCTAGGGAGCACAGTTCTTTGAAAGATACACACAAAGCCTTCAATTCTAGCGTTATTGTTAGTTGACTTGTCCTTAGGTGCCAAAGATGCAGCACAGTGAATGGTCTGACAGCAGCCAGGGACTCATAACAGGCTACTGGCATCAGGGTCAGTGAACCAGAGCTGACAAAACCCTATACCACATTCAAGGGAGTCCTTCGGAACAACCTGCACTAGTGTAGTCTGGCTTAGAGAATAGGGATTGCAGTGGGAAGATAAACTCGGAGCCCATAAAAGCCATTTGAAACCGGATGTGTCAGGCTGAAAGGCACATATATCACAGCGTCACTATGTCCTGAAGAAGAAGTTGACTTGTCTATGAAGTTTCTGTGGCTTAATATTTCTACAGGATAAACTAACCCAAACAGTGAAGTGCACAGCCAAACTGATTATTTACTGGTCCAGAGGAAATTTAGATCTAGCATCAACACCAACAAAACGAGAAGTTTCCCCGGAGAGGATATAGGAATATATGATCTTGTAATGATGATTATATGTACGCGGTTGAAGAGAGTCGCAAAGAAAGAAGTGGCTAGACTAATGTTTGACCTGGACAAACTAAAATACCCAAGAATGATCGAAGCATTAGAATCGAGGGCGGGAAGGAGATTTGCTCCACTGTTGGCTCTCAGAGCTGGATACTGATACTTTAACAGAGTTTCTTAACTCAGAACTTATAGATACAGCGACAGAGATCCCTGGGTGCCAACAAACAAAAAAGAAGTCACGAGTGACCAAAGAAATTCTAGACCTTTGCAAGTGAAGAAGGTCACTGAAATACCAAAACAAATTACCTGATAAGGTCGGCAGATATAAAGAGGCTAAGAGAACAATACAACATGATGAGAGATGCAAAAGAAGCGTGGATATGTCAGCAATGTACAAACATCAAAGAGAGATTAAACACAAATGACGCCAATGGAGAATACACGGTGGTCAAAGAATTGGTAACAGCAAGACAAGCCAGGGACTTTATGATCCACGATAAACGCGGCAAGTGCTTTAAAGAGAACAATGATGTACTAACACAATGAAGAGAGTACTGTTCCGAGTTATACAGCTAAGAGAGACGGGACGAGCCTGGGAAAACAATCCCTACAACAAAAATAACTATAGACGATAACCAACTGATATCAAATAATGGGGTAGCTGCAGCGGTAAAGACATATAGAAGAAAGAAGGTTGCCGGCGTGGAGAATATACTAGCAGAGTTCTTACAAGCAGGTGGGGAGGTAGTGGTGGAAGGCCTGACACACATCTGCAATATATTATGGGTGGCGGGAAACTGGTTTCACTTATGGACAAAATCGATGGTTATACCGCTCCCTTAGTCTAGAAACCTAAAGCTGTGCCAAAATAACAAAACAATAAGCTACATCAGCCACCCGTGGGGACGACGTGGGCTAGTGGTTAAGTGAAACGGCTCACAACCAGAAGGTGCTGGGTTCGATTGCCATCACAGCACCGGCCATTACCCCGGGGAAGCAAACCCTTAGAAAATGTAGGAAGAAGCAGGGCCATATATAAAAATACTTGCTAAAGTCGGATGCACTGGGCCGACAGGCACAAAAAAACCCCAGTGTATTGCAAACCGACTTGGTGGTTAGAGAAACAAAAATCAGCTACCCTAGCATGGTCATGCTTTGAATATATATTGGAAGGTTGCGAGCCCGAAAGCTGAAGCGTCCGTTATACAATCCCAACACACCTGGTTCGAATCACGCTTGTGTCCAGTTTGGCAGACATGGTTTTTTTCGCTCCTCCGCGTACGGAAAGTAATGAAAACCTACAGAACTGCACACTTGCCAAGAAAGTTATAACAGCCAAATAGGTGACCGCTGTGAGAAGCGACGTTCTGCAAAGGCCATGCTACTTACTTATATATACGAGGTGTGTTCAAAAATTATCCGAAATGAAGTTTTTCAAAGTAGACAAATGAAGCGTGTGTGTTATCCTTCGGCGGGGAGATAAAGAGGACCGCCATGGGCATGCGTGAATTTATTTCCAGCCGGCAGATTGTGTCAGTCGGTGACAGTCAACCTTTGAGTGTTGTGTGTAGGGAGAAACCTGTGGGTTCTGATTCACCACGAAATGACGGAAAGAAATGATCATCGGTATTGCATTAAATTTAGTCAAACGCTAGGAAATACCAAGCTCACCCTAGTTCATTGGCGACTCACATTTCTGCAGTCATTCCCTTCAATCATAAGTCATCAACAGTCATAGGCGACCCGTTCCCCGACAAGGTAGTTAATCGTGTATGAGTCATGCCTCCAGTCATCTAGTTGTGTCACGAAGTGGCTATTGGACGGTTGGATTGTTCATGCCATCGCAAGTCGCCACCGCACGGTCATGCTGACACTTTAGGGATCTGGGAAAATGGTTCTGGGATAGGGATAGGCCATCTCTTTCCTCCACCGTGACTTGAACCCGTGACTGACAAACACCCTAGGCCGACGTCCTACCTCGAGACTACGTGAACTTTCTGGTATTTCCCTGGATCTCTGGATAGTAGAGATCGGACGGCCGTGCGCAGTGTCGCGTACATAAAAAATCCCTCGACAGTTTAATATATTCATCGCCGGTGTTGAGTCAGTGTTACTGTATGGAGCGGGTCAAGGTCATACAACAAAGGCTTTAGTCATTCGTTAACAGTTGCCCACGAAGGATAATGGGCATAAAGTGGCAGGACATGGTGAGGAATGAAGATTTGTTGGAAAGGAGCCCTCAACAGCCATTGGAACAACAAATTAAGCGAAGAGAATGAGGCTAGATATGACATAGACACCGGAAGGTACATTCTAACATAGCCAGACAGGCTCTTACGTGGAATCCTCAAGGGAAAAGAGAGAGAGGCAGATCCAAAAATACGTGGAGAAGAGAATGTGATAACGAGCTCAAACTAAATAATTACACCTGGAGAGGGGCGGGGGAAGCAGTCCAGGACCGTGTGACACCTGGAGAGGGGCGGGGGAAGCAGTCCAGGACCGTGTGACACCTGGAGAGGGGCGGGGGAGCAGTCCAGGACCGTGTGACACCTGGAGAGGGGCGGGGGGAGCAGTCCAGGACCGTGTGACACCTGGAGAGGGGCGGGGGAAGCAGTCCAGGACCGTGTGACACCTGGAGAGGGGCGGGGGGAGCAGTCCAGGACCGTGTGACACCTGGAGAGGGGCGGGGGAAGCAGTCCAGGACCGTGTGACACCTGGAGAGGGGCGGGGGAAGCAGTCCAGGACCGTGTGACAGCTGGAGAGGGGCGGGGGAAGCAGTCCAGTACCGTGTGACACCTGGAGAGGGGCGGGGGAAGCAGTCCAGGACCGTGTGACACCTGGAGAGGGGCGGGGGAAGCAGTCCAGGACAGTGTGACACCTGGAGAGGGGCGGGGGAAGCAGTCCAGGACCGTGTGACACCTGGAGAGGGGCGGGGGAAGCAGTCCAGGATCGTGTGACACCTGGAGAGGGGCGGGGGGAGCAGTCCAGGACCGTGTGACACCTGGAGAGGGGCGGGGGAAGCAGTCCAGGACCGTGTGACACCTGGAGAGGGGCGGGGGAAGCAGTCCAGGACCGTGTGACACCTGGAGAGGGGCGGGGGAAGCAGTCCAGGACCGTGTGACACCTGGAGAGGGGCGGGGGGAGCAGTCCAGGACCGTGTGACAGCTGGAGAGGGGCGGGGGAAGCAGTCCAGGACCGTGTGACACCTGGAGAGGGGCGGGGGGAGCAGTCCAGGACCGTGTGACACCTGGAGAGGGGCAGGGGAAGCAGTCCAGGACCGTGTGACACCTGGAGAGGGGCGGGGGAAGCAGTCCAGGACCGTGTGACACCTGGAGAGGGGCGGGGGAAGCAGTCCAGGACCGTGTGACACCTGGAGAGGGGCGGGGGGAGCAGTCCAGGACCGTGTGACACCTGGAGAGGGGCGGGGGGAGCAGTCCAGGACCGTGTGACACCTGGAGAGGGGCGGGGGAAGCAGTCCAGCACCGTGTGACACCTGGAGAGGGGCGGGGGAAGCAGTCCAGGACCGTGTGACACCTGGAGAGGGGCGGGGGGAGCAGTCCAGGACCGTGTGACACCTGGAGAGGGGCGGGGGGAGCAGTCCAGGACCGTGTGACACCTGGAGAGGGGCGGGGGAAGCAGTCCAGGACCGTGTGACACCTGGAGAGGGGCGGGGGAAGCAGTCCAGGACCGTGTGACACCTGGAGAGGGGCGTGGGAAGCAGTCCAGGACCGTGTGACACCTGGAGAGGGGCGGGGGAAGCAGTCCAGGACCGTGTGACACCTGGAGAGGGGCGGGGGAAGCAGTCCAGGACCGTGTGACACCTGGAGAGGGGCGGGGGAAGCAGTCCAGGACCGTGTGACACCTGGAGAGGGGCGGGGGAAGCAGTCCACGACCGTGTGACACCTGGAGAGGGGCGGGGGAAGCAGTCCAGGACCGTGTGACACCTGGAGAGGGGCGGGGGAGCAGTCCAGGACCGTGTGACACCTGGAGAGGGGCGGGGGGAGCAGTCCAGGACCGTGTGACACCTGGAGAGGGGCGGGGGAAGCAGTCCAGGACCGTGTGACACCTGGAGAGGGGCGGGGGAAGCAGTCCAGGACCGTGTGACACCTGGAGAGGGGCGGGGGAAGCAGTCCAGGACCGTGTGACACCTGGAGAGGGGCGGGGGAAGCAGTCCAGGACCGTGTGACACCTGGAGAGGGGCGGGGGAAGCAGTCCAGGACCGTGTGACACCTGGAGAGGGGCGGGGGAAGCAGTCCAGGACCGTGTGACAGCTGGAGAGGGGCGGGGGAAGCAGTCCAGGACCGTGTGACACCTGGAAAGGGGCGGGGGAAGCAGTCCAGGACCGTGTGACACCTGGAGAGGGGCGGGGGAAGCAGTCCAGGACCGTGTGACACCTGGAGAGGGGCGGGGGAAGCAGTCCAGGACCGTGTGACACCTGGAGAGGGGCGGGGGAAGCAGTCCAGGATCGTGTGACACCTGGAGAGGGGCGGGGGGAGCAGTCCAGGACCGTGTGACACCTGGAGAGGGGCGGGGGAAGCAGTCCAGGACCGTGTGACACCTGGAGAGGGGCGGAAGAAGCAGTCCAGGACCGTGTGACACCTGGAGAGGGGCGGAAGAAGCAGTCCAGGACCGTGTGACACCTGGAGAGGGGCGGGGGGAGCAGTCCAGGACTGTGTGACACCTGGAGAGGGGCGGGGGAAGCAGTCCAGGACCGTGTGACACCTGGAGAGGGGCGGGGGGAGCAGTCCAGGACCGTGTGACACCTGGAGAGGGGCGGGGGAAGCAGTCCAGGACCGTGTGACACCTGGAGAGGGGCGGGGGAAGCAGTCCAGGACCGTGTGACACCTGGAGAGGGGCGGGGGAAGCAGTCCAGGACCGTGTGACACCTGGAGAGGGGCGGGGGAAGCAGTCCAGGACCGTGTGACACCTGGAGAGGGGCGGGGGGAGCAGTCCAGGACCGTGTGACACCTGGAGAGGGGCGGGGGAAGCAGTCCAGGACCGTGTGACACCTGGAGAGGGGCGGGGGAAGCAGTCCAGGACCGTGTGACACCTGGAGAGGGGCGGGGGGAGCAATCCAGGACCGTGTGACACCTGGAGAGGGGCGGGGGAAGCAGTCCAGGACCGTGTGAAACCTGGAGAGGGGCGGGGGAAGCAGTCCAGGACCGTGTGACACCTGGAGAGGGGCGGGGGAAGCAGTCCAGGACCGTGTGACACCTGGAGAGGGGCGGGGGAAGCAGTCCAGGACCATGTGACACCTGGAGAGGGGCGGGGGAAGCAGTCCAGGACCGTGTGACACCTGGAGAGGGGCGGGGGAAGCAGTCCAGGACCGTGTGACACCTGGAGAGGGGCGGGGGAAGCAGTCCAGGACCGTGTGACACCTGGAGAGGGGCGGGGGAAGCAGTCCAGGACCGTGTGACACCTGGAGAGGGGCGGGGGAAGCAGTCCAGGACCGTGTGACACCTGGAGAGGGGCGGGGGAAGCAGTCCAGAACCGTGTGACACCTGCAGAGGGGCGGGGGAAGCAGTCCAGGACCGTGTGACACCTGGAGAGGGGCGGGGGAAGCAGTCCAGGACCGTGTGACACCTGGAGAGGGGCGGGGGAAGCAGTCCAGGACCGTGTGACACCTGGAGAGGGGCGGGGAAGCAGTCCAGGACCGTGTGACACCTAGAGAGGGGCGGGGGAAGCAGTCCAGAACCGTGTGACACCTGGAGAGGGGCGGGGGAAGCAGTCCAGGACCGTGTGACACCTGGAGAGGGGCGGGGGAAGCAGTCCAGGACCGTGTGACACCTGGAGAGGGGCGGGGGAAGCAGTCCAGGACCGTGTGACACCTGGAGAGGGGCGGGGGAAGCAGTCCAGGACCGTGTGACACCTGGAGAGGGGCGGGGGAAGCAGTCCAGGACCGTGTGACACCTGGAGAGGGGCGGGGGAAGCAGTCCAGGACCGTGTGACACCTGGAGAGGGGCGGGGGAAGCAGTCCAGGACCGTGTGACACCTGGAGAGGGGCGGGGGAAGCAGTCCAGGACCGTGTGACACCTGGAGAGGGGCGGGGGAAGCAGTCCAGGACCGTGTGACACCTGGAGAGGGGCGGGGGAAGCAGTCCAGGACCGTGTGACACCTGGAGAGGGGCGGGGGAAGCAGTCCAGGACCGTGTGACACCTGGAGAGGGGCGGGGGAAGCAGTCCAGGACCGTGTGACACCTGGAGAGGGGTGGGGGAAGCAGTCCAGGACCGTGTGACACCTGGAGAGGGGCGGGGGAAGCAGTCCAGGACCGTGTGACACCTGGAGAGGGGCGGGGGAAGCAGTCCAGGACCGTGTGACACCTGGAGAGAGACAGAAAGAGCGGGCCAGGACCGTGTACGCTGGCTGGATGGTTACACCTGGAGAGAGACAGAAAGAGCGGGCCAGGACCGTGTACGCTGGCTGGATGGTTACACCTGGAGAGAGACAGAAAGAGCGGGCCAGGACCGTGTACGCTGGCTGGATGGTTACACCTGGAGAGAGACAGAAAGAGCGGGCCAGGACCGTGTACGCTGGCTGGATGGTTACACCTGGAGAGAGACAGAAAGAGCGGGCCAGGACCGTGTACGCTGGCTGGATGGTTACACCTGGAGAGAGACAGAAAGAGCGGGCCAGGACCGTGTATGCTGGCTGGATGGTTACACCTGGAGAGAGACAGAAAGAGCGGCCGAGGACCGTGTATGCTGGCTGGATGGTTACACCTGGAGAGAGACAGAAAGAGCGGCCCAGGACCGTGTATGCTGGCGAGATGTTGTCGATGGCCCGAGAGGAGCGATCGGCTTTGATTGGTCAGGTCAGGTCATGTCATACCGTAACCGGTGAGATCGTTGGGGCACACATAAAGACATCCTCACAACACCACGCCACCCTTCTCTGTCAGCGACCGCTGCCTGTGACTCGTCTGGTCGGAGATTGGTCCATTCTTTTATGTTGTCCTCCCACCGCTTTTTGGGACGGCCTCTTCGTCGTCTGCCATGTACCTTTCCGTGAAGGATCGTATTTGCAAGACCATTTGATCTCGATATGTGACCGTACCAAGCGAGTTTCCTTCTTTTGACAGTTGCCAAGAGGTCTTCAAAAAGCCCTATTGCTGATGTAATTCTATCTCGTATTTCCACATTTGTAACTCGATCTTTGTACGTGACGATTAGAAGTCTTCAGAAACATCTCATCTCCAAGGCATGTATCCTTCGCTGAAGGTCAGCTGTAACTGTCCATGTCTCACAAGCATAGAGGAATATTGACAGGACCAGTCTACGCATTAATCTGAGTTTCATACATATTGCTAACCGTTTATCTTGCCAGATTTTGTTAAGCCGTGCAAGCGCCGCTATTGTCTGTGCTATTCTGGCCAACACCTCACATTTTGATCCTTCATCACTGACAATCGACCAAACAAAAAACAAAAAAAGAAGCGTTGATTGATTGAGTTGGAAATCGAAAAAAAATAGGCTGAACGGCAGCTGCTCAGGCAAAGTTCGTCCACTGTGCTGAGATTCTCAAAAAAATAAAAAAAGAACGGAACACTTATTCGTTAAATCGTGTGCAGTGACTTTGATTCTTTTTTAAACTAAACCTATTAAACTAGTCGACGACTTACACTTGTGTTCACGGAAACGTGGAGTTGTTTTCCGTCTGGACTTGTTATTTCGTTCTTTTTTTGTGATTTCTTCCATCCGTTTATCCTGGTCTGGACGCCGGCTGAATGGCACTACGCTTATACCTGTGTCGTATTTCACGGGTTAGTTCTGCCGGTTCGCCTTCACGAATTTGGCGTGTGGGAATTTTAGATGCTACTATGATGAGCTGAATACAGCTGGGGAGAGATGCCAGAGTCACTCACACGCTGAGTGTTGTCCATTCGACCTCTTGTGGTTATCGAAAAGGCACGACAAACTGCGTTAGATGCCATCCCACCTTTCTACCCTGCGGGTTACATGTTTACGGAAAGGCTTCGGTGGTAACCCTGAGGCAAAATCTGCATCCTATGCTATCTCCAGTCGTCTCGATGAATGTCTTGCCACTGGCAAAAGGTAGCTTAGGCTCTGTGAGTGAGGTTGGCAAAAGGCGCAGTTTCTTCCTCACTTTAATCCAAATCACCGCGCAAGTCACCCATTTCAGCGGACACAGCAAGAGATACGACTGTCCACACGGCTGAACAAAGAGAGGGGTCTTCATCACTTGTGATGGACAACTATTATAAACTAAACCTCAACTAAACGTATCTCTTTCCTGATCATCAGCGAGTCAGCCTTAACTTAACTTAACGTCTTTATACTGGTTTAGAAGACTCTGCAGAGTCTGTATACAACCAGTTCCATTTACAACACCTTCCTCTAGAAGCTGTACGCATCCAATCTTTTCTTAAATGCATTGACCGTCCCAGCCTCCACCACCTCACTTGGCAATGCATTCCAAGCATTCACTACTCTCTGGCTAAAGAAATACTTCCCAATATCCAATCTGGACCTCTCCTTAGTCAACTTGTAGCTGTGCCCTCTTGTCCTTGTTGGTGGTTGTACTTTAAAAAACTTGTTATAGTCCACTTTATCCATTCCTCTGATCATCTTATACACCTGTATTAAGTCACCACGAATTCTTCTCTCTTCTAGACACTGAAGGCCAGTTCTTTTTAATCTTTCTTCATAACTGTAATTCTGGAATCCCACTATCAGCTTTGTCGCTCTTTTTTGTATTCTCTCCACCATGTCTATATCCCCTCTCTGATAAGGACTCCACACCTGTACACAGTACTCCAATCTAGGTCTAACTAATGCTTTATACTTTATACAGTTTGACCATCACCTCCTTGCTCCTATGTTTAATATTTCTTTTTATCATCCCTAACATTGCATTTGCCCTTTTTACTGCTACCTGAACTTGCTCCCTCACCTTATCTGTATGATCTATTATAACCCCTAAGTCCCTTTCTTTATCTATCTTTCTAATATTGTTCTCTCCCATTCTGTAATTATGTTCCACATTGGATCTACCCATGTGGATGACTGTACACTTATCTACACCAAACTCCATTTGCCAGATCACAGACCATTCTCGAATTTTATCTAAATCCGACCTCAATATATCCACTTCTGCTTTAGATGAGACACTACTGCATAGTTTCGTGTCATCAGCAAATTTTGCAATAATGGATCCCGTACCTATGTCCAAATCATTTATATATATCAAGAATAAAATTGGTCCCAAAAACCGAGCCCTGTGGCACTCCACTTTTCACCTCACACCACTCAGAGTACTCCTTATCCATACCCACCCTCTGCCTTCCCCCCGTTAACCAACCCTCAATCCATCCGGCAACTTTCCCACCTATTCCATGTGATTTTAATTTTTGAAATAATCCTTGATGAGGTACTCTATCAAAGGCCTTTGCAAAATCCAGATAAATAACATCCACTGACTCCCCTTTATCTAACATTTTGGTAACCTCCTCCATGAATTCTAACAGACCTGTTAAGCATGATCTCCCTCCGGCAAACCCATGCTGACCATTTCCAACCAGATTAAATCCGTTAAATGCATTACAATGTTCCCCTTGATTATTGACTCTAACAACCCACAGACTATGCTCGTTAAGCTCACAGGTCTATAGTTTGCTGGATCTGCCTTTTTACCCTTTTTGAACAAGGGGATCACTCCCGCATCTTTCCAATCCCGTGGAACAATCCCTTGTGCAAGTGATTGAGAACATAATATAGCCAATGGTTTTGCTAATTGGTCTCTAATTTCAAACAGCAATCCTGGATGAATACCATCTTGACCTGGACATTTATCCACTTTCAACCCCTCCAATTTTTTAAAAACCATTTCCTCTGTAATACAGATTGATCCCAATCCCGCTGTATCCATGTCTCTTTGAAAAATATCTACAGGCTCTGGGATCTTGGAGCAGTCCTCTTTTGTGTACACTGTGCCAAAGTAGTGATTGAGTAGATTTGCTGCCTCCCTATTTTCACTTATTTTTTTTCCTGTCCTGTCTATGAGAGGGCCTACTTTGTCCTTTGATCTTTGTTTATTTCTAACATAAGAGAAGAAGCTTTTACTATCAGTCTTGACCCCCCGAGCAAGTTTCCCTTCGAAGTCTATTTCTGCTGTTTCACTTGCTTTCTGAGATATGCTCTGCCTGTCCAAATATTCCAAATATGTCTCCCTTGATTCACCTGCCCCTATATATTCTTTCCATGCTTTATTTTTAGCTCTTCTACATTTAACTACAATTTCAGTGATCCACTTTCTACGCTTGGGGTCCACCTCCCCACATGGAACACACTCCTCTTTTAGCACCTCGAGAACTGCTCCAAAACTCACCCACTCCCGTTCAACATCTGTTCCTCTGACAATATCTTCCCAGATTATGTGGTTCGCTGCCTCTCCCATCCTCTTAACATCTGTCCCAGAGTAGTCATACGTTCGCGTGTCCATGTTCACCTCCCTCCCTGCAACAAGATCCCATCGGATGATTTGATGGTCACTCGAGCCAAACAGCTCCCCCACGGTAACGTTTTCAATCACATCTTCCTCTGTAGTAAAAACTAGGTCGAGTATGTTTTTGCCTCTGGTGGCTGCTACTACATGTTGAATTAAAAAATTGTCAGTTATGCACTTAACAAAAGGTTTTGACTCTACAAGTGCTTCTGCCATATCCCATTTTATTTCTGGAAAGTTGAAATCCCCCATTAATAATAAATTCCTATCACTTGCCTTAACTATGCTACTAATCAGCTCCTCATCTTCCTCCTTTTGACTTGATGGACATCTATAGCATACTCCAATCACTGTTTTTTCACCCCCACTTTCTATTTCACCCCATGCACTTTCATTTTTGTTACCACATGATAAATCCTCTCTGCTAGTTATATTAACAGAATTTATACAGTATAATAAAACACCACCCCCCTTAGCCTTGTCTCCAACTACCCTATCCTTCCTTAACATGGTATATCCCTCTATTTCAAATTCACCATCTGCAATGTCCTCATATGCCCATGATTCTGTTAACCCTATTATATCTGGTTTTTCTTCCTCTACATACAGTTCCAATTCTTCTCTTTTATTTACAATGCTTCTCACATTTGCATAAAAACATTTTAGTTTGCAATTTTGTTGTTTTTCCACTTTTTGTTTTTGCTGCATCATTTTAATGTTTGGTTTTCCACTACTTAATTCCCACTTCTCTGACCTAAACTCTCCCCTTTGACTACATCCTCTATAGCACCCTATTTTAGGCCTATCTTTAGTCTCATACTTTGTGCGCAACTGTGTTGCCTGGACGGAGGGTGTGTTGACCAAGGTCCATGTGGGATCCAGAGAGGGAACCCTATACTCCAATGCCTCGCGAGGAGGGAGAGTTTGACGAATACTCCTTATCGTTTGTGTCGGTGTGATATTTGTGGCTGTCTTTGTAGTGCCGTGTGGATTTTTCTAAATTTTCTTATTCCTCCTCTTTTTCCCCTTTTGTTTTTTGGCTTCCTTGTCCTTCTATTTTGTGCGAACGAGTTGTTTTTTTAGAGGATGTTGTGTTCCCGCAGATGTTTGAGTATTTTGTTTGTGCATGATGATATTGTGAGTCGCAGCCCTAAGAGATGGGTTCTTGAATATTTTACGGATTTCACGGCTGCTGTTAAACCGTTTTCTCCCGCTGGTCGGTTCATGGCAGGGTCGTTATCGCGTCATGCACCGGTGATTTTCTGACCGTAAACATGACCCAGATCCCCGTGCGTGGGTAGCTGTGATCCTTTAATGAATTGGGAAATCAGAAATGCACTTTCCACGATCCTAAACAGTAGAAACACAGGTCGGAAACACAGGCCCAGTTAATTTTCACATGCAGGGTCGTTGGTGTCACTACTTTTGTCCGACTGCTTTCCTTTGCTACTCTTTGTTTCCTTATAAATTGTCTGCTTCTTGGGTAAGGGTACTAACGAGGAAGCCTGAACAGGGTTGTCTACATGAAAACTGGCTGTGTAAAGAACATTGTTAGCAATCTTGTGTGAAAAGGCCGTTGGGACGTTGTTTTGTAGTTTACAGCGAGGCTGCGATAGCTACACCTTTTAGTTGGATGTTTTGGGTATCTGGGCGATTAAATGAAGTTAATGAACTTAACTTAACTTAACTGAACTTCTTTAAACTGGTTTAGAAGATTCTGCAGAGTCTGTATACAACCAGTTTAATTTACATTACCTTTCTCTAAAAGCTATGTGCATCCAATTTATTCTTAAATGCATTAATTGTCTCTGCATCCACTACTTTCTGTGGCAATGCATTCCAAGCATTCGGTACTATCTGACTGAAATATATTTCCTGATATCTAAATCTGGACCTTTCTTTACTTAATTTGTAGCTATGCCCTCTTGTTTTTGTAGGGGGTTGTATTTTGAAAAAAAAATTGTTATAGTCTAATTTATTCTTGGACCGGAGGAATGGCTGAACGTTTCTTCTTCTTCTTCTTCTTTGTTCGTTCTCAATCTCCCGCTACCAAGTCCTGAAAAAAAGCTTTGCAAGTAGCGGAATGTAGTCCAGAGAACGGAATGCGTTGTGTTGTGATTTACAGCTTGACTGCGATATTTGCACCTTTAAGTCCCACACATCGGACTTCAGCAAGCATTTTTGAGTACCGGGTTGCCCTCCCTCTTCGATAGGCACATAACTGAGTGCCACCCAACGTGACAACGCACACAGAACTGAGTGCCCCCCAACGTGACAAGGCACAGAACTGAGTGCCCCCCCAACGTGACAAGGCACAGAACTGAGTGCCCCCAACGTGACAAGGCATAGAACTGAGACCCCCCCCCCCCCAACGTGAGAAGGCACAGAGCTGAGTGCCTCCCCCCCCCACATGACAAGGCACAGAACTGAGTGCCCCCCCACCCCAACGTGACAAGGCACAGAACTGAGTGCCGCCGCTCCCCCCAACGTGACAAGGCACAGAACTGAGTGCCACGCCCCCCCCCCCCATCCCCCTAACGTGACAAGGCACAGAACTGAGTACCCTCAATGCGGTCTTGAACAAAATTGAGTGCGCCTAACGCAAGGGTAAAAGTTGTTTTAACCAGTGGTCCACAATTTGTATCTACCCCTCACTAATCTTCTCTCCCACCTTGATCAGTATATTTCATATGACCCTAATTACTCTTCGCCCGCAGTCATTCATGCACCGATTATATTTGGATACAAATAAGGAGCCCTATTGAAGATTCCAGTGTTTCTCTAAGTGGTTTAGCTTGTCCTCTGTGTCAGTGTCAAGTGAATGTACTTCTTGACTTCTGTTATTAAAATAATCAAATGCTTGCATGGTCTGACATTTGTGAATGGAGGTAATAGAAAACAAATTTGAATATATACAACAGAAGGGTGTGATTTAGAGTCCATTCACTTTTGTTTTTCTACCCACTCTGTGGTAAGATAAGGTTTAACGAGTCTCATTGCCTGATAGTTCTGTCGAAGATTAGGTGTTAGCAACTTTAGTGCACGAGGTGGTCAGCATTTATTTATTTATTTGTATTTTTTAATTGTTGGGTTGGATGGTTAGTTCTCTTCCTTGTGATCTTGTTATTTATACCGAGCAGCGCATGTGTGGCAGTGGTCAGCAGCCCATAGCTGACTGCAAGCGTCAAGGACTGTAAACAAGAGATGCCAAGACCCATCTACCCAGTTAGCGACCCATAGCTGACTGCAAGCGTCAGGGACTGCAAACAAGAGCTGCCAAGACCCTTCTACGCACAGTCAGTGACCCATAACTGCCAAGACCCCTCTACGCCTCCACACAGTGATCTGGAATAATAGGCTGCAACAGAGCAGACTGGCTAAGGAGAAGGGATCGTAGAGGGAGGCTACCCAGTACTCATAACTACCTGCTGAAGTCAGATGTGTCGGACCCAAAGGTGCAAATTATCGCAGTCTAGCTGTAAGTTATGACAATACGTATTCTGTTCTCCGGACTACATCCTCTTACTTGCAAATCCCTTTTCAGGGCTTCGTAGCGAAAGATTGAGAACGAACAAAACCAAGCAATAACAAGACTTTGTGCGTTTATTTGAACCTGGGTTGCTGTTGTTACTGCTGAATGCCCACAATGAGTCTCTTCTTCTTCTTCTTCTTCTTCTTCTTCTTCTTCTTCTTCTTCTTCTTCTTCTTCGTACACTGTCAGACGTCAACCTTTATTTTTTCGAAAAAAGCAGATGTCATCCTGAGGCTGTCGACACTGCCATAGAGCTTGTCTAGTGTTGCCACTGGTGATGGCCACATCTGCTTTCTCTGATCCTCGTAGGTCGGGCAGTTTTGCAGCAGATGTTCAGCGGTCATTTTCCCAGTAACGCACATGCATTCGTCAGTGCCACCTATCTTCAGTTTATTGAATAGATGGTACCTCAGTCTATTGTGGCCATTGCGAAGTCTGAAGACCACGACCTGCTCTCTTCTGTTCAACTGGTAATAAGCATCGTTTTTTGTGTAGCCAGTATGTTCTGTTTCCCATTTGGTCATGTATCTAGCTCTAATAAGATTTTTTGACTCTTCGTATGTCACACTAGTATTTGGTTGTGGTAGTCTTGCACCTTCTTTTGCCAGTCTGTCTGCCTCCTCGTTGCCTTGGATGTTACAGTGGGATGGAACCCACTGTACCACTACTCTTTTTGGGGCGGACTGCTGGCATAGTTGACATAGTACTGCTCTTAAATCATTAAGTTCAGTATTTTTCTGGCTTTTTAGTGCTGTGACTACGGCCAGAGCATCTGTAAGCAGGACTATATGGCTTTCATTTCTTTTGCATGTCACCATTTCTTCTACTGCAGCCCTCAGTGCCTTTGCCTACGCTCTGAAATTGCTTGAGTATTTTCCAGTTGCCACTGATAGTGTTGTTTTTCTACCATTTGGTAGGCTCAGGAATACCCCTGCCCTCCGTTCTGTGTTGTGTTTGTTACAGACCCGTCGGTGTATGCATGAGTCCAGTCCATGCTTGGGTATTTTTTCTTTATGTACCTCAGGGTTATGTTTCTTCTTTCTTTTTCAGTCTGGCTGTTCTTGTTTCAAATACCTGGTATATTTTCTACCACCTCCGGAATGATATGCTGCTTCCAGATAGGTTTGCGTATAGTAGGGATGGGCTTTGGTGTTAATGTGTTCATAGGGTCTTCGCTCATCTTTGCTTTGGCTGTTTCTGCAAAGTTTCTCCGCTTTAGTTTCCCATTTCCAAATCTATTTAGTCTCTGATGCATTGGGTGGTCTGTCAGTCTTCTGAGTTTCTCTGCTTGCTGCTGGGCTCTGCAGTCTATTCTGTCGGTCATGGATTGCAGATTTGTAATATTTTCCAGTTCTACAATTGGCGTTGACTTCATGCCTCCTGTTATAACTCTCATGGCTTGGTTTTGAAGTTTGCTAATTTTATCAAAGTTCGCCTTTGCTGCTGTTGCCCATGCCGCAATGTCATACTCGAGAACTGGTCTCACTCTTCCAATGTACAGTTTCGTCTGTTCCCCAGCTTGTGCCAGCAAGTTTCCTCATGATTGCCATTCTTTGTCTGGCTCTCATTCGGTTTCTCTCGATCTGACTTTTCCATGTCATGCGCCGATCAAAAGTGACTTCCAGGTAGTTTGGGTTGTCGTTTGGCCAGCAGATATTTATCGTTAAGACTTATTTTGGTGTTCTGGGATTTGTTTGAAAGCGAGAATATCGTATATGTTGTTTTTTCCTCATTTATTTTGACCAGCCATGAGTTCGCCCACTCCAACGATGTTAGAGCCTGCTGCATCCGATTGTTTGCTAAGGTGAGATTTTTTTCAGAGGTCCATAAAGCCAGATCGTCTGCAAACATGGAGCTGTGGACTCTTCTTGGTATATTCTCTGTGATGTTGTTTATATACACCAGGAAATGTGTGGATGACCGTACTCCCCCATGGGGTACTCCCTGCACAAGTGTCACCTCTTTTGCTCATCTGCCCTTGTACTCGAACTCTGGCTGTTTTGTTTTCGAGGTAGTGGCTGATCCATCTGTACATTTTCCCACAAACTTCACTTCTTCGTAGCTTGACTTTAAGTCCCTTTATCCACACCTTGTCAAATGCCTTCTCTAAATCCACCCAAACCGCTACTTAGTGTTTTTTTTTCTGGTAAGCATCCTCTATTCCCTGGGCTATGAGAGTGATCTGGTCCTCAGTGGATCTGTGCTGTCTAAAGCCTGCCTGCTGTGGAATTATATGTGTTTTTCTTCCAGATGCCACATCAGTCTGGTGTTTATCATACGTTCCATCAGTTTTCCTACACAGCTCAGCAGACTGATAGGCCTGTATCCATTTGGATCTGTTCTATCTTTTTCTTTCATTGGTACTGGTATAAGTACAGCGTCTTTCCATGCCTTTTATACAATTCCCGTTTTCCAGCTTTTTTTCAGGACTGATAGTAACTTCCTCTTTGCTGTTTGGACCAACACAATCAGCATTTCGTATGTTACCCCATCTTTTCCTGGCGATTTCTTTTTCTTTAAAGTTCTCATGGCCTCTTCCATTTCATTCATTGTTAGTTTTGACATCATGTGCTCCTCTGGTGCCATATTGATGTTGTCGTGGCTCTTTTGTTCTTCACTAATGTCTGTGTGCCTGTCTGTAGGGACATCAATGTGGTTTGCTCTGGCATAATGTTCTATAAAGACGTTTTCTGCTTTTTTCCAGTAAGCATGTTGTCGCCCTGCTTGATGGTAATTTGTTTATTTGATGGTGTTTCGTCATTCATGGCTCTGACTAACTTCCATAGTATGTTCCATTCTTTATCTAAATTGAGGCTTTCTATTTTATTTTTCCAGCTGTCTCTTGTTATTTGGTTTAGTGTTCTTTTGTATTTCGCAGTGATAGCATTGAGGGCGATATTTGCCTCCATAGATTGTTCTCTCTGCCATGTTCCTAGCATTTGATACTTCGTCTTCCCCTTTCTACAATTCATCATTCCAATATGGCGTGTAGTTTTCCTTGCCCTTCATGGGATGGTTTCGGTGACTGCTTGCATTATTGCTTTGCTTAGGCTTTTCACCATAGGTTTCATATTGTTAATCCGTGCGTTGATGGTTTCACACAGCCCATCTGTCAGGATTGCAAATCTGTCCCAGTCGGCTCGTTTATAGTTCCAATGTGGGAGCGGTTTTATTTCCTGTGGGCCTACTTCCATATCAATTTCTAACCTAATTGGCCTGTGGTCGCTACCTGCCAATTGGTTGAGCACCTGGCGGTCTATTTTGTGGTGAATATCCACTGTAGAAAAGGCCAAGTCTGGAATAGAGGTGGTATGCCATGTTCTAGAATAGAAGTTAGGGCTGTCCTCCGGCCTATTGATAAGATAGAGATTTGTGTTTATCTCCCAGTCTTCCACTTCATCACCTCTGTTGTCTGTGTCCAAATATCCCCATCTCTCCGAGTGGCTGTTGAAGTCTCCAACTACTAGGCAGCTGGAGTCCTTAATTTCCACACTCGAGAGTGACAGGTCTTTGTTGGGTGGGCCATACAGGTTGAAGATGCGGATCTTCGTTTCTTGTGTCATTATGTAGAGTCCTACAATTTCTGCTTGTCCAGTGTGATTGACAGCTACCGCGCTACTCGGTATGCAGTTACGTGTCAGTATCAGAACCCCTCCTTTGTCAAGACTGTAACATGCTAAAGCAACTGCGTTGTGAATACTGACCCACGGAGACGAACCAACACTTTTGCGAGAGTCTTGAAGAACTCTCCACCACAGTAGACTTTGTCCATAGAACTGGACTTTATGTGTAGACTTAATACAACTTTCGGTGAGCTAGAAAAAGAAGGAAAAGAAGAAGAAAAAGAAAAAGTAAAGAATAAAGAATAAAGAAGAAAAAAGAGAAGAAGAAGAATAAGAAGAAGAAGAAGAGAAAGAAGAAGAAAAAGAAAAGAAGAAGAAAAGAAAGAAAAAATAAGAAGAAGAAGACGAAGAAGAAAAAAGAAGACGATGAAGAAAAAGAGAAAGACGAAGAAGAAGAGAAAGAAGAAGAAGATAAACATGAGTAAATAATACTACCTGATATTGCCCGAAGAAGAAGTAAATATTTAAATGAAGTATATCGTTAAACAGCAACTTATCTGATTGGCAAACATCCGGCCAGTCTCTAAACCCTGATCTTTGGGTGAGAGAGCTGGAGTGTGTACTCCAAACACGCCAGGAGGTTGAATCACTTCTACATGACACATACTCCAAATTGTCTACAAGACCACATCACACATAACCATACACTTTTCATTACTACTACACTATTCATACACTTTTGTAGAAAGTTAAAGTGACATAGACTGGCTAAGTTTCTCGAATGTCAAGTGAAAGGTTCCAAAAGAAACTTCTGTTTAGCGAGCTTAGCGCAGTAAGGCGATCACGTGAGCGTCAATAAAAGCGATTTAGTGAATCCTGGCAGTAAATCGTTAAGCCTGAAAAAGGCGAGGCCAAAAAGAGCCTTGCATGCAGTTAGCGAGGGTCGACGGGCGATCAGATGGAAGTATATAGTAGAGGGAAAACCAGCACCAGCTGGTGTTGGCTTAATCTGTCATGCACGCATCCGCCCACAGACTTAAGGGCGCAGTATGACACATGATGATGTTGGTTATTCTCATCGACGGCGATAGGCCCATTATTATTGTCATGATCATATTTCTTCAAAATCAAGTAAATAACGGATCAAGATGGTGAGCAACTTGAGCTGCAGCGGTCAGCGAGCCATAGCTGACTGATAGCGTAAGGGCTAGCGAACCGGAGCCGCCAAGGCCGTTCTACACGTCCGCGCAGTATTCTAGAAAACAGGCTGCAACAGAGCAGACTGGCTTAAGGAGAAGGGATCGAAGAGGGAATGCTAACCCGGACCTAAAAAAATGCTTGATGAAGTCGGATATGTTGGCATTCCGTTCTCTGGACTGCGTTCTGCTACTTAGGCCCGTGTCAGGGTTTGGTAGCGAGAGATGGAGAACAAACGAAGCCGAGCCAAGACAAGTAAATACATTTAATATTCATCAGTTTATTGGCGTCTCAATCACTGATCATCATGCGCCTGGCGTGCTGGCGAAGTTTGCCCAGCTCTGTCTCCCGTATTTCGACACAGTCTGCTATGGTTGCAAAAGCCGGTACGTGAGTGGCAGTCCCTGTCGCAGATCGTACAACGGGGCTGAGGAGGCTGACTTGCCGGGGTATTCCCCGATCTTTTCAGTCGTGCCAATTTCTCTGGTTCCAGATGGCCTCTACAAGCGTCGGCACCTACTGTGCACCTCCCAACTGACTGTCTGCAATCGACTTAATCCTGAGCTTTTCGTCATGTCCATCTTGTATACGTTCTTGAATCGCGGTGTGGGGTAGTCGATTCCTTTAACTTAAACTTAACTTTACGTCTTTATACTGGTTTAGAAGACCCTGCAGAGTCTGTATACAACCAGTTACATTTACATCACCTTGCTCTAAAAGCTATGAGCATCCAGTTTATTCTTAAATGCATTAACTGTCCCTGCCTCCACTACCTCCCCTGGCAATGCATTCCAAGCAGACCCCACTCTCTGACTAAAAAAATATTTCCTAATATCTAACCTGGACGTCTCTTTAGTCAGCTTGTAGCTATGCCCTCGTGTTATTGTAGGTGGATGTATTTAAAAAAAAACTTGTTAAAGTCTAATTTATCGATTCATCTAATCATCTTATAAACCTGTATTAAGTCACCACGAATTCTTCTCTCTTCGAGACACTGTAGGCCGGTTTTTCTGAGTCGTTCCTCATAACTGTAATTCTGGAATCCCACTATCATCTTTGTCGCTCTTTTTTGTATCTTTATAGCATGTTTATGTCCCCTCTATGATAAGGACTCCACACCTGTACACATAACTCCAATCTAGGTCTAACTAAAGCTTTATACAGTTTGACGATCACTTCCTTGCTCCTATGTTTAATATTTGTTTTTATCATACCTAACATTGCATTTGCTTTTTTCACTGCTACCTTAACTTGCTCACTCACCTTTCCTGTATCATCTATTATAACCCCTAGGTCCCTTTCCTTATCTATCTTTCTAATATTGTTTTCTCTCATTCTGTAATTATGTTCCATATTGGATCTACCCATGTGGATGACTGTACATTTATCTACATTAAACTCTATTTGCCAGCTTACAGACCATTCTCGAATTTTATCTAAATCTGACATCAATATATCCACTTCCGCTTTAGATGAGACACTACTGCATAGTTTTGTGTCATCAGCAAATTTTGCAATCATGGATCTCATATCAATGTCCAAATCATTTATATATATCAAGAACAAAACCGAGCCCTGTGGCACACCACTTTTCACTTCACTCCACTCAGAGTACTCCTTATTTATGCCCACCCTCTGCCTTCTTCCCGTTAACCAATTTTCAATCCATTTGACAACTTCCCCACCTATTCGATGTGACTTTAACTTTCGAAATAATCTTTGATGAGGTACTCTATCAAAGGCCTTTGCAAAGTCTAGATAAATAACATCCACTGGCTCTCCTTTATCTATGATTTTAGTAACCTCCTCCATGAATTCTAATAGATTTGTTAAGCATGATCTCCCTCTAGTAAACCCATGCTGACTATTTCTAATTAGATTACATTTTTCTATATGCATTACAAAGTTTTCTTTGATTATAGACTCTAACAATTTACAGACTATGCTCGTTAAACTCACCGGTCTATAATTTGCCGGATCTGATTTTTTGCCTTTTTTGAATAAGGGGATCACTCCTGCATCTTTCCAATCCCGTGGAACAATCCCTTTTGTAAGTGATTGAGAAAATAATATAGCCAATGGTTTTGCTAGTTGGTCTCTAATTTCAAAGAGAAATTTTGGGTGAATACCATCTTGACCTGGACATTTATTCACTTTCAACACCTCCAATTTTTTAAAAACCATTTCCTCTGTAATACAGATTGATCTTAATCCCGCTGTATCCATGTCTCTTTGAAAAATATCTATAGGCTCTGGGATCCCGGAGCAGTCCTCCTTTGTGAAGACTGTGCCAAAGTACTGATTGAGCAGATTAGCAGCAGTGATAAGTTGTCCATTAAAGATATCCTATAACAGCCTTTACAATGTATGTAAATATACACTCGCGAGCATACGACTACTCTAAGACAGATGTACAGAAGATAAAAGATACAGACAGCCACATAAACTGAAAGATATTGTCAGAGGTGCAAACGTTGAACAAGAGGTAGAGTGTTTCAAAACACTTTTAGAACAACTAAAAGTCGAATATATTCCATGTATGGAGGTAAACACCAATCATAAAAATTGGATTACTAGATTTGTAGCTAAATGTACAAGAGCTTAAAATAAAGCCTGGACAAAGTATATTAAGGCAAGTAAATCAAAAGAAATATATTTAAAATATTTGGACAAGCAAAACATAGCTCAGAAAGTAAATAAAGCAGCAAAAATAGACTTCGAAAAAAACTTACTGATAGGATCAAGACTGATGGTAAAAGCTTCTTTTCTTATGTTAGAAATAAACAAAGACCTAAAGACAAGGTAGGCTTTCTCATAGACAGTACAGTAACAATAAGCAGAGAAAATAGGGAGATAGCTAATCTAATAAATCAATACTTTGGCACAGTCTATACAAAACAAGACCCCTCCAAGATACCAGAGCCTATACATATTTTCAAATATCAAATGGATATAGCGTGATTAAAATCATTCTGTATTACGGAGGAAATGGTTCTAAAAAGATTGGAAGGATTAAAAGTGGATAAATGTACAGATCAAGATGGTATCCATTCATCAATGCTATTTGAAGTATAGACTAACTAGTAAAACCATTGGCTATATTATTTTCTCAATCACTTGCAAAATGGATTGTTCCAAAAGATTGGAAAGATGCAGGAGTGATTCCCTTATTCAAAAGAGGAAAGAAATCAGATCCAGCTAATTAAGTAAGTTTAACGGGCATAGTCTGTAAATTGTTTGAGTCAATAATGAAAGAAAACATTGTAATGCATCTAGACAGGTTAAATCTAATCAGAAATAGTCAGCATGGGTTTACTAAAGGGAGACCGTGCTTATCAAATCTATTGGAGTGCATGGAGATGATAAGGGAGAACCAGTGGATGTTATTTATCTAGATTTTACAAAGGCGTTTGATATAGTACCTCATCAAAGATTATTTAAAAAGTTAAAATCCCATGGGATAGATGGGCATGTTGCCGAATGGATTGAAAGTTGGTTAACGGGAAGAAGACAGAGATTGGCATAAAAAAGGAGTACTCTGAGTGATGTGAAGTAAAAAATGGAACAAAATTACAGAATGGGCGAGAACAATACTAGAATGATAGATAACGAAAGTAATAATAGAGCATACAGGTAAGGTGAGTGAGCAAGTCCAGGTAGCAGTGAATAAGTCAAATGCAACGTTAGGTATGATACAAAAAAGAAATATTAAACATAGGAGTAATGAGGTGATTGACAAACTGTATAACGCATTAGTTAGACGTAGATCGGAGTACTGTGTACATGTGTAGAGTCCTTATCGTAGAAGAGATAAAAATATGCTGGGAAGGATACAAAGAAGAGCGACAAAACTGATAGTGGGATTCCAGAATTACAGTTACGAGGAAAGACTCAGAAAAACCGGCCTTTAGTGTCTAGAAAAGAGAAGAATTAAACGTGACTTAATCTAAATTGATAAGATAATCACAGGAAAAGTTAAATTAGACTATAACAAGTTTTTCAAAATACAACCACCAACGAGAACAGGAGGGCACAGATACAAATTAACTAACGAAAGGTCCAAATTGGACACAGGAAATTTTTTTTCATTCAGACAGTGGTGAATGCTTGGAATGCTTTGCCCCAAGAAATAGTGGAGGCATAGATGGTTAATGCATTTAAGAATAAATAGGATGTACATAGTTATTAGAGCAGGGTAATGCAAATGGGACTGGTTGTCTACAGACTCTGATGAGTTTTCTAAACCAATATAAAAACGTTATGTTAAGTTAAGTTATGCCGTGTTTGTTAGCTTACTCAGTACGTTTTATGATTGTGCTAACTTTTTGTTTTACCGCTTCACAGTGTTCTTCGTAGGACAATGTGTGATCCATTGTAATTTCTAGGTACTTAGGTGTATCTTTATGTTTAAATTTATGCCCCTGCCAACTAATCTTTCAAACTCTCAAGGCTATTCTTACATCCTGTTGCAGCCCGCCACTTAACGTCTTTTACAGGACGCACAAAAAATTAATCTTACATATTACGGGCATTCTACAACAACAATAAATACAACAACAATAACAACAACATGCTGTTATGGCTTTTGAAGTCAGGATATCGGCTATTTCATTCTTATAAACTATGCAGGAGGAATGATTTCAAGAAATGCTATCTCGGCATAGATAAAGTCACACACTAACTCTAACCATTTTCATAAAGCCGATCAGGCTAGACATTGATATGGAAGTAGGCCCACAGGAAATAAAACCGCTCCCACGTTGGAATTACAAACGAGCCGACTGGGACAGATTTGCAATCCTGACAGATGGGCTGTGTGAAACCATCAACACACGAAACACCAAAATGAAGCCCATGGTGGAAAGCCTAAGCAAGGCAATAATGCAAGCCGCCACTGAAACAATCACAAGAGGGGCTAGGAAAAACTATAAGCCCTACTGGAATGATGAGTTGCAGAAAGCGGAAGATGCAGTAACAAATGCTAGGAACATGGCAGAGCGAGAACAATCCATGGAGGCAAACATCGCCCTCAAAGCCGCCACGGCGAATTACAAACACACTCTCAAGCAAACAGCAAGAGAAAGCTGGAAAAATAAAACGGAAAGCCTAAACCTGGACAAAGACGGGAACAAGCTATGGAAGCTAGTCAGAGCCATGAACGACGAAACCCCGTCAAACAAACATATCACCATCAAGCAGGGCGAGAACTTGATCACAGGTAAGAAAGCCGCAAACGCTTTTGTCGATCACTATGCCAGAGCAAACCACATCGAGGTCCCTGCAGATAAGCATACAAACATTAGCGAAGAGCTAAAGGGACACGAAAACATGAATACGGCACCTGAAGAGCACATGATGGCCAAATTAACAATGCGCGAAATGGAAGAGGCTATGAAAACATTAAAGAAAAGGAAATCTCCCAGAAAAGACGGGATAACAAACGAAATGCTGATGGGGCTGGGCCAAACAGCGAAGAGGAAACTGCTATCGGTCCTGAACCAAAGCTGGAAAAGGGGAATTGTACCCCAGGCATGGAAAGACGCAGTACTTGTACCAGTACCAAAAAAAGGAAAGGACAAAACAGATCCAAATGGATACAGGCCTATCAGCCTACTGAGCTGTGTCGGCAAACTGATGGAACGTATGATAAACACCAGACTGATGTGGCATCTGGAAGAAAAACGAATACTAATTCCACAGCAAGCCGGCTTTAGACAGCACAGATCCACTGAGGACCAGGTCATCCTCATAGCCCAGGAAATAGAAGATGCATACCAGGCACAGAAACACACAGTAGCGGTTTTGGTGGACCTGGAAAAGGCATTTGACAAAGTCTGGAAAGATGGACTTAGAGTCAAGCTTAGAAGAAGTGATGTTTGTGGGAAAATGTACAAGTGGATCAACCACTACCTCAAAAACAGAACGGCCAGAGTCCAAGTACAAGGGCAGATGAGCAAAAAGGTGACACTCGAGCAGGGAGTACCCCAAGGGAGAGTACTGTCACCCACACTCTTCCTGGTGTATATAAACGACATTACAGAGAATATACCAAGAAGAGTCCATAGCTCAATGTTTGCAGACGATCTGGCTATGTGGACCTCTGAAAAGAATCTCACCATAGCAAGAAATCGGATGCAGCAGGCCCTAACATCGCTGGAAGAGTGGGCGAACTCATGGCTGGTCAAAATAAACGAGGAGAAAACCACATGCACAATATTCTCGCTTTCAATCAAACCCCAAAATACCAAATTAGGTTTAAATGGCAAATTCCTGCAGCCAAACGACAACCCAAACTATCTGGGAGTCACATTTGATCGGCGCATGACATGGAAAAGTCAGATCGAGAGAAACCGAATGAGAGCCAGAGAAAGAATGGCAATCATGAGGAAACTTGCTGGCACAAGCTGGGGAGCAGACGAAAGCATACTAAAGAAAGTGTACACTGGAAGAG
Organism: Ariolimax columbianus; assembly: GCA_036924085.1. Lineage (NCBI taxonomy): Eukaryota > Metazoa > Mollusca > Gastropoda > Stylommatophora > Arionidae > Ariolimax > Ariolimax columbianus. The sequence goes on along the minus strand of JAVGWX010000025.1, from coordinate 12,529,678 downwards.
TGAGACCAGTTCTCGAGTATGGCATTGTGGCATGGGCAACAGCAGCAAAGGTAAACTTTGATAAAATTAGCAAACTTCAAAACCAAGCCATAAGAGTTATAATAGGAGGCATGAAGTCAACGCCAATTGTAGAACTTGAAAATATTGCAAATCTGCAATTCATGACCGATAGAAGAGACAGCAGAGCCCAGCAGCAAGCAGAGAAACTAAAATACTGACAGATCATCCAATGCAGCAGAGACTAAATAGATTTGGGAAAGGCAGACTAAAGCGGAGACACTTTGCAGAAATAGCCAAAGCAAAGATGAGCGAAGACCCTATGAACACCATAACAACACCAAAGCCCATCCCTACTGTACGCAAACTCACCTGGAAGCAGCATATCGTTCCAGAGGTGGTAGTAAATATACCGGGCATTGGAAACAAGTACAGCCAGCATGAAAAGGAAAGAAGAGACATAACCCTGAGGTACATAGCGAAAAACTACACAAGCATGGACTGGACCCATGCATACACTGACGGTTCTGCAACAAACACAACACAGAAGGGAGAGTGAGGAGTATTTTTGACCCTAACAAACGGTAGAAAAATAACACTGTCAGTGGCAACTGGAAAATTCTCAAGCAATTTCAGTGAAGAGGCAGAGGCATGGAAGGCTGCAGTATAAGCAATGCTGTCAGGCGAAAATAGTGAAAGCCAGATAGTCCTGTTTACAGATGCTCTGTCCGTGGTTACAGCACTAAAAAGCCAGAAAAATACAGATCGTAATGATTTAAGAGCAGTACTCTGTCAACTATATTAGCAGTCCGCACCAAAAATAGTAGTGGCACAGTGGGTTCCATCCCACTGTAACATCCAAGGCAACGAGGAGGCAGACAGACTGGCAAAAGAAGGTGCAAGACTACCACAACCAGATTCCAGTGTGACCTACGAAGAGTCCAAAAGGCTTATTAGGGCCAAATACATGGCCAAATGGGAAAAAGAGCATACTGGCTACACACAAAAATGATGCCTACTACCAGTTGAACAGAAGAGAGCAGGTCGTGGTCTTCAGACTGCGCACAGGCCACAACAGACTGAGGTACCACCTTTTCAATAAACTGAAGATAGGTGGTACTGACGAATGCACTTGTGGCACCGGGAAAATGACCGCTGAACATCTGCTGCAAAACTGCTCGACATACGAGAAGCAGAGAAAGCACATGTGGCCATGACCAGTGGCAACACTAGATAAGCTCTATGGCAGTGTCGACAGCCTCAGGATGACAGCTGCTTTCTTCAAACAAATTCAAGTTGAAGTCTGACAGCGTACGAAGAAGAAGATTTACCTCGAATTGTTTTTAACACCTGCACAAATTAACAGTCATCTAACAATATACATGTTTCTATCTCTATATCTGTTCTACATCCTCTCTCTCTTTCTCTCTCTCTCTTTCTCTCTCTCTCTTTCTCTCGCTCTACTTTGGTCTTATTGTTTCTCTGTACTCTCAACAATCAATGCTGACTACCAACTAATGTGTGACAAATATGAACTGCTGTGATCATATAAGACATTCCAATGTACCCCGCCCACTACCAGTTAAAGGCCAACACCAAATACAGAAGGGATTGGAGCTCACGAACAAAAACATACATTGAGAACGTGCCAACCGTAGCGAGCGACAATCTGCCCAACAAACTGTTGATTATGTCAAGGAAAGAATGTCAGAATACAAACACAGCCAACTTGCTGTTTACATTCATGGATACATCAAGTAATACAAATATACTGTAGTCGGGGATGCTGTGGTAGAAACTTCTCTATAAGAGGTTTCAGCTTTTATCAGATGGGGGTAGCCAGTTCCCTTCCTCGATGTCTTGGCTTACAATATCACTGATATATATAGTGTTGTCTTATGTTTCCTCTAATAACATGTCTTAATGGGAATCACACTTTTTCTTCTGCTTATAACACGAAATAATCAGTCCTTCATGGTTGTATGCTTAAACATCTATCTAATTGTTCTAGTGTAGGTCAATGACCAATGTTTTGTTATTATTATTGTCATGATTATCCTCATCATCATCATCATCATCTTCTATCAACTTGTGTCGTTAGAAGGCGTGGAAGGGGGTGTAGTTTTATATCGTGTGCCATCTTCGTCGCCGATGTTGTTGACATTCAGTGTTTATTTAAACATAGTAAGGGACATAACCAAACAAATACAAAAAATATATAATTAAGAGTTATCTCATCATAAAAAACTTGCGTGAGAGGTTCTGGCTTGGGCGTCTCCCCTCTTTATCCAGGTTACAAACCTTAGAACGAGTGAGCTATGGCCCTACACCAGAACCACATGGACGTGTACATTGGCATCTGTACACTGAAGGCGATAGGTGTTAATTATCCACCCGACCAAATTTCTCACGCTTGTTGTCGTCCTCGTGCACGACATATGGGGAGGAACAGCTCGCGACCCCGGGCGCTCGTCGGCGACGATTGTGACAGCAAAGCCGTGCTTATCACAAGAGCTGAACCTTGAACCTTGACCGGCGTCGAAGTCATGGAGCGAACTAGACAAGTAACTGGCAGAAGACAACACTGGCTGCTCCTGTAGCTGTTAATAGTAAGGTTAGAATTAGCATATATGCTGATGCCTGTTTAAGTTAGCTCTGTTGTGGTAACAGGGACTCGCATATTGTTTTTAAAATGAATTTAATAATATTCATAAAATGCAAATAAATGTTAGAAATTTCCGGAAGGTAAATTTCGTATGGTATGCTCCATTAAACGCAACCTTAACTATTATAAGTATTTGCTTTATTTTCATGTAATTATTAAATGATGTATATTATTGTAGTGCATTTATTACATCCCTTTCTTTTGAATACATTGCCCTTATGACGAAGTAATCATTGTCCGTGTAAATACAGTTCACTACTAGACCGTGAAACTGTTATCTAGCTAATCGAAGATCCTGTGCTGAAAGTTGTTTATGGTTAAGCGTGCTTATATTCCGTGTGTGCTACTTTTAAATTGTTCAAGCTTGGATTTAATGATATGTAAGCAAATGTATGTAGACTTTTATGTTATAAATTTCTCTAACATACCATCTGTAGATTGTTAATCTCATTGTACGCATCCAAATTTTAAACTGTATATTTTTTAGAACAGGACACCCATTACCATTATTTTAATAACACTAGCCATATGGAATCTTGCATGTTTACTGCTGGCTGAATATATGTAGACATAATATTCATAATGTGGCATAGGAAATACGTAAACATTAAATTGAACCTTATTCCAGTGTGTGTTTGTTTCTTGTTTATTTCTTTATTTCACAAGACGCATAAGTTGCCATATTAACGAATGTAAACAAACAGATATTAAAGTACACATTCCTAAAGCCCAGGTATTGATAAAATTGCTCTTTGCTGTCACTCTGTGTATATATGATATATTCGAATACTGGCACTATTTACATACACCAAATTGAAAGCATGGTAGTAATACATATCTTATTATTTTAAACATACATTTTTGTAGGAATGCACATATTTCTTTACGTTTGTGTGTGCGTGTGTGTACAACTGTGTAAAACCCTACAGTATTGACATATTTCCAAAACTACTTATTACGTACTGTTCCTACTGGCATTATAAATGCAGCTCTAGAATTGATTGCAAAACACCTTTGTTTGGTTCTGTTGTTGTTGATTCAGCAATTAAGCAAATACATACAAAGTAGGAGTTTAGCTTGTTTGAAAATGCCAGTGTGTGTGCAAACCGTTGAAGGGTTTGAGAGTTGATAATGCTATTGTGGTTAACATGTGGACGGTAAGATTATATGTACGAACGTAAATATTGTTGTGTGTGTATTAACATATGGATAGTAAGATACTGTGTAGAAGATTAAAGCTTGGTGTCAGTCTGTTAATATGTTATTAGTGAGAAACTATGTAGGACATTAAAGCTCTGCGTTAGACTGCTAACAAGCTTGCGGTTGGTGTGCTAACATGTGAATATTAAAATATCATGTAGAAGATTAAAGCTTGGTGTCAATATGCTAATATGTTGATAGTGAGATACTATATAGGACATCAAAGCTCTGCGTTAGACTGCTAACAAGCTTGCTGTTGGGGTGTTAACATGTGAATAGTAAAATATCATGTAGAAGATTAAAGCTTGGTGTCAATGGGCTAATATGTTGATAGTGAGATACTATGTAGGACATTAAAGCTGAGTGTTCGTCTACTAACATGTGGATAGTAAGATATTTTCAAGACAGTAAATCTCCAAGTGGGTTTGCATCTGTTGATTTGTAAATAGTAAGACCTTATGTAAGAGATTAAAGCTCATTAGCTGATTCCTAACATGTAGATAGTAAGATAATATGTACACCATTAAATCTTAGTGTCTATCTGTTAATATGTAGATAAAGAGATAATATGTAGGACATTAAAACTCAATTTTAGTCCTCTAGCGTGCGAAAATTCTTCTTTCCTCTTTGCGTTCAAGATCCTTTGGTCATGTTATATCTGCAAGCCAGTAATCATGATGCAGTCCATAATCTTTACCAGGACATAGTGGCTGCACCATAGCTTTTCCCTCAGCTCTGCATCCTTTGGTATCTCATTTCACTAAAACACGGTGAAAGTAAAATGCTATGTAGACCATACATTTTGGTGTTGGTCTGTTAATTTATGGATTGTAGGTACTATGTAAGACTGTAAAATTACATGGCGGTCTATATCTGTTGCCATGTGGATAGTAAAGTAATATGTAAGGTATCCAATCTTAGTATTGGTCAGTTATCAAATGGATTGTAAGATAATATTCAGAGTATCAAATCTTGTTGCTGGTCTGTTAACATCTGGAGGGTAAGATAATATGTAGGGTATCAAATCTCGGTTCTGGTCTGTTAACATGTGAATGGTATAATAATATTTAGGGTAGCAAATCTTGGTGCTGGTCTGTTAACATGTGGGTGGTAAGATAATATGTAGGGTATCAAACCTCGGTGCTGGTCTGTTAACATGTGGATGGTAAGATAATATTTAGGGTAGCAAATCTTGGTGCTGGTCTGTTAACATGTGGATGGTAAGATAGTATGTATAATAGTAAAGCTTAGTGTTTTTCTGGCATGGGGATTCAAAGATAAAATGTAGGGCATTGAAGCACAGTGTGGATCTATTAACATGTGATTAGTAGTATAATATGTACAAAATTAACGGACATGGTCAGTTTGTTGAGAGGTGGAAAGTAAGATACTATGTGGGACAGTAGAGTTTGTTGTCGGTCTACTTCTTTTGTCCTGTGAATATCAAGATAATATAAAGGACATTGAACCACTGTGTCATTCTGTGTGCACGGTGATAGTCAGATAAAATAATTAAGTCTATTGCTTCTCTTTCTTTGAGGAAAGGAATATATTTTTATTTTGGCTATAAGGCTCAGTGTGGGTTTGTTAATGTATTGATAGTAAAAATTTATTTAGAACATTACAGCTCGCTGATGGTCTATTGACATGGGGCGAGCAGGATGCTGTTTAGGACATTTATTCTTGGTGTCTGTATGTTAACAAATGGAAGGTAACACACTGTATACGACAGAAAAGCTCAGTGTTGGTCTGTTAATACATGTGAACTGTAAGATATTGTGTAGGACACGTGTTCTCTGTGTTTGTCTGTAAACATGATGATTAGTAAGATATTATGTATGACATTACAGCTCAGTGTTGCTGTTTTATCAAGGGGAAAGATAATATATACAACCTTATATCTCAGTTGTTATGCGTTAACATTTGAATATTAAGAAAATATGTAGGACATGAAAGCTCACTGTTCATTTGCTAGCAAGTGGATAGTTCAATACTATGAGGTAAAGTAATGCTAGCTGTCATTCTGTTAACACACGGATAGTAAGATACTATGTAGGACATTACTGCTGTGTGTTGGTATCTTGACCTGGGGATAGTAAGATACTATAAAGGACATTATAGATCAGTGTTGGTCTGTTAACAAGCGGAGAGTAAGATACTATGTAGGACATTACTGCTCAGTTTTGGTCTGTTTACCTGGGGGAAAAAATATACTATGTAGGACACCTATTCATGAGGTTGGTCTGTTTTCATGTGAATAGTGAGAAAATATATACAACATTATTTCTCAGTTGATGTATATTAACATGTGGATATTAAGAAAATAAGTAGGACATGAAAGTTCACTGTCTGTGTGTTAAGAAGTGGATAGTTTGATGTTATGTAGAAAAGTGAAGCTCGCTTTCATTCTGTTATAACGTGTGGATAGTAAAACAATAGGTAGGACATCAAAGATTTGTGTCAGACTGCTATCTTTGGGACAGAAAGATAAAAAGTAGGTCATTTAAGCTCTGTGTCAGTATGTTAACTTCTGGACAGTAAGATTACATGTAGGACATTAACAAGTGGGAATAGTTTGTAAACATGCAAACAGTTTAATACTACATAGGACAATAAAGCTCAGTGTCTATCTGCTAACAGTTGTATAGTTAGATACTATGTACGTCATCTATGCCAAAAGCTCGGTGTTCGGCTATTAACATGCAAATTAGTAATGTACTATGTAGGACATTACAGCCTGCTAAGATAGCGATAGTATGATACTTTACAGGACAATTATCTTGGTGTCCATCTGTTAATATACAGACAGTAAAATACTACAAAGGACCTTAAAGCTCGGTGTTAGCCTTCATCTTTTGTCATGCTGATACTAAGATACTATATATGAGATTAAAAACCAGAGTTGGTCTGTTAAAGTGGCGTCAGTGAGATACTTTATAGGACCGTCAAGCTCAGTTTAGATCTGTTAAAGTGGAGTCAGTAAGATATTATGTAGGACACTAATGCTTTTAGGTAGATTTGTTAACATGGGAATTGTAAGATGCTATGCAGGACAGTAAAGTTAGGTGACTGTTCATGTATGTTACTGTTGGGATACTCAGATAGTATGCTAATATGTAGACAGTAAGATGCTATGTATTGCATTAAATCTCAGAATCGGTTGGTTACATGACGACATTAAAATATTATATAGGACACTGAAGCTTAGTGTAATTTTGTTGACATGGTGACAGTTTTTTTTTTTTTTTTAGTTCGCCTTATTTCTCTAATCCCCAAGGTGGTGTACATTGTACTGTGGTTTTTATTTTGCGCCTGTCGGCCAAGTGCATGCATTTTATGTAAGGATCTGCTTCCTCTTGCATTTTCTAAGGATTCGCTTCCCCGGGGTAACGGCTGGTGCTATGATGGGGATTGAACCCAGTACCTTTGGGTTTTGAGTCGTGCCACTTAACCACTAGGCCACACTGTCCCCATGGTGACAGTAAGATAACATGTAGGATATTAGCGTATAGCATCGGTCTGTTAACATTTAGATAGTAAGATTATATGTAGTACATTACAGCTTGATATTAGGTCTGCTAACAGTTAGAAAGAAAGATTTTATGTTAGGACATTACAGCTTGGTGTTGGTCTGTTGACATGGAGACTGTAAAATGCTGTGGATGACATTAAAACATGTGGATAGTACAATATCATGTAGGATAGCAAAGCTCAGAGTCAGGCTGATGACATGGGTACAGTAAGATATCTTCTTCGATGTACGCTGTTAGATATCAAAGTGAATTTATTTAAGAAGAAGAAGAAGTAAAATATTGTGCAGGACATTAAAACTTACTGTCGGTTTGTTTACATGTGGATAATAAGATATTATTTTTAACAGTAAAGCTTGGTGTCTGCCTGTTAACATGTGGATAGTAAGATAAAATTTTTTGTTAAGATAAATTGTCTTTCTTGCCCACTTCTATAACTTTCATTTAAGCAAATTGTCCTCACCGCTCACTTTTAGTACTTTCATTAAAGTAAATTGTCCTCACCCCCCCCCCCCCCCCCACTATTATAACTTTCATTTAGGTAAAATTATCCTTGCCGCCCACTTTTATCAATTTCAATAGGGTAAATTGTCCTAACCGCAAATTTTTATAACTTTCATTTGGGTAAATTGTCTTTACCGCTAACTTTTATGACTTTCATTTGGGTAAATTCTACTTTCCGCCCACTTTTATGACTTTCAATTGGGTAAATTATCCTTACCGCCCCCATTTATAACCTCTCATTTAGGTAAATTGTCCTTACCGCCCACATTTATAATCTTTCAATTGGGTAAATTGTCCTTACCGCCTACATTTATAACTTTCATTTCACTAAATTGACCTTACCGCCCACTTTTATAATTACTAGAGGGTAAATTGTCCTTACCACTGACTTTTATAATTTCATAAGGGTAATTTGTCCTTACCGCCCAGCTTGTATAACTTTCATTTGGGTAAATTGTCTTTACCGCTAACTTTTATGACTTTCATTTGGGTAAATTGTTCTTAAAGTCTACTTTAATGACTTTCATTTGGGTAAATTGTCCTTACCACCCCAATTTATAACCTCTAATTTAGGTAAATTGTCCTTACCGCCCACATTTATAATCTTTCTATTGGCTAATTTGTCCTTATCGCCCAGCTTGTATAACTTTCATTTGGGTAAATTGTCTTTTCCACGAATTTTTATGTCTTGCTTTTGGGTAAATTGTACCTACCACCCACATTTATAACCTTTCATTTAGGTAAATTGTTCTTACCGCCCACTTTAATAACTTTTGTGAAAGTAAATTCGTCTAACCGCCCACTTTTATCAATTTCAATAGGGTAAATTGTCTTAACCGCATAATTTTATAACTTTCATTTGGGTAAATTGTCTTTACCGCTAACTTTTATGACTTTAATTTGCGTAAATTGTTATTACCGGCCCCATTTATAACCTTTGATTTGGGTAAATTGTACTTACCGCCTACATTTAAAACTTTGATTTCACTAAATTGACCTTATCCTCAACTTTTATAATTACTACAGGGTAAATTGTCCTTACCGCCCACTTGTATAACTTTCATTTGTGTAAATTGTCTTTTCCACCCATTTTTATGACTTTCATTTGGGTAAATTGTCTTTTCCACCCATTTTTATGACTTTCATTTGGGTAAATTGAACTTACCGCTGACTTTTATTATTTCGAAAGGGTAAATTGTTCTTACTGCTGACTTTTATAATTTCATAAGGGTAAATTGTCCTTACCGCCCACTTGTATAACTTTCAATTGGGTAAATTGTCTTTTCCACCCACTTTTATGATTTTCATTTGGGTAAATTCTACTTTCCGCCCACTTTTATGACTTTCAATTGGGTAAATTATCCTTACCGCCCCCATTTATAACCTTTCATTTGGGTAAATTGTCTTTACCGCCCACTTTTATTACCTTTAATTTTGGTAAATTGTCTTTACCACCCAGATTTATAACTTTCATTTCTCTAAACTGTCCTTACCGCCCATGTTTATAATTTCGTGAGGGTAAATTGTCCTTACCGCCCACATGTATAACTTTCATTTGGCTAAATTGTTCTTACCACCCACTTCTATAACTTTCGCTATGACAATTTTAATTAACAGCCCACTTTTAGAACTTTTTGTTAAGATAAATTGTCCTCACCGCTCACTTTTAGAACTTTTTTGAGTGTTAGTAAAATGTTTCTTCCTCAGACGTCAGATCAATGGAACACTTTGTATGGCACTAAACAACTAACATTCATGTGCAGATGCCATGACATGGCATTTGGTAGAAGGACAAGAGCCCTGATGCTTCTGGATCGGTAACAATGTATGGTCAAGCAAAACATACTGATCGGACATGTTAGTCAAGGTCAGGTAAATAACAGTAAAACAATAAGAAATGGTTAGAAACAGGCTTACTTTCAAATGAGCCTGTCGATGCTTCAGATTGGATCCACTACTAGGGGATTACATGTATACATTTTGATTTGCCTTTTATTATTTTATAGGTCTAGCGATATTGTGAGCTTAATGTCTGAGTAGCAGCATGTCACTTTGTCGCTTTATGCAATTACAATAAAAACACATGATTCTCTTTACAAGCAACATCTTACCTCTAACCCACTGTATGACCGGTGTACTACAGTAAACATCCCGAGTGGCCAGCATGGGTCTGTGAATTACAAGGACAAGAATAACACCACTGGCCCCAGAGAGTATGTCGAAAGAAGGGAGTACCTGTATGACATGGCATAACACATGTCATGGTTAGGTGGTTTGTTAAGAGCAGCATAGATGGCACCTAACAGGCTTAGGGTTAATTTTGCTCTAGTGTATAGAGTCTATTAAGATGGACCTGCACATTCTGTTATCACAACTCCGCCACCCTTGTCCCAATGCAGTAGAGCAATAAGCTGCTCGAGCCTAGCCCGTTAAGCAGGAAATCCTCATCCCGGCTACTTCCAGCTCAATCCAGAGCTAGGACCTACACCTGGACATCTGCCCTTGTAGAAGTACAGGTCCCCTAAGGGGACCCACACATGAACATTTGCCCATGTAGAAGCACAGGTCGACTAAGACTAAGACTACAGTAAACACAATCATCTTATACAAATATTTCTTTTATTTGCAGGTTGTCTACTTTTGACACCACACGAAAAACAAGACCTCACCACTAATGGAGTCGTCCGTGAGGTCACCCGTGGAACAACTGCCAGAAACATTTCGCCTCTGCTCCATCTGTCCTCCACCTTAGCGGGTCATCTTTCGTCTCGGCACAGCCCCCATGACAGCAGTACACAGTTTCCAGTTATGTCCATCATATGCCGACAAAAGAAGTAGCATTTGGCAACAGCCAGTGTCCTTCCACAAGAAGCTGTACGGAAGTGCACTGAGACTCAAGTCGACTGCTGCCTTTGTTAGAGTCATTGAAGTCGAGGTCTGAAGACGAACGAGGACGATCTATCTTCTTGTCTTTATCGACCCAGCTGGAGCACAACAGTACCAGCACAGTCGACCTTCATCAAGAAGCCTGCGGCAAAGAACTGTGCATGCTCTTACAGTAGGGGTTTCTGTAACAATGTGCTTGCATGATGAGGTTGCTAGTCTCAAGCACAATTCTCTTCAGTCACGCCTTTCAATGCATGCATGGTCCAATCAACCAAATCAAGATCCCGCTTCTCCATTTGTTGAAACACAGGTCCAAATGGGAAACAGAACATGCTAGCTGCACAAAAAAACGATGCCTATTACCAGTTGAACAGAAGAGAGCAGATCGTGGTCTTCAGACTTCGCACTGGCCACAATAGACTGAGGTACCACCTATTCAATAAATTGAAGATAGGTGGCACTGACGAATGCACATGCGGTACTGGAAAAATTCCCACTGAACATCTGCTGCAAAACTGACCGACATACGTGGATCAGAGAAAGCAGATGTGGCCATCACCAGTGGCAACACTAGACAAGCTCTATGGCAGTGTCGACAGCCTCAGGATGACTGCTGCTTTTTTCGAAAAAAATAAAGGTTGACGTCTGACAGCGTACGAAGAAGAAGAAGAAGAAGAAGAAGAAAAAAAGGTCCATCACTGTATTTGGCTTCCCATTACGAGCTATTAGGAAATACTTGTTCTAGTAATTTGTAGTAATGTAGCAAAAATTGACACATTAATGCACAACCTTTAGCGGCATCTTACAACATGTCGTCATCATGAAGCATGCCCTTTATAGAACGTCGCTCCCATAACAGTCTGTCTGAAAGCAACTCATTCCCTTGCTAGAACTCTAGCCTCCGCCACAGTCATACCATGGCATTCCTGGATATCTTTGTACCACCGTCCTCTTCGTCTACCCCTTCCTCTTTTACCTGGTACGATAATTTCCAACACTGTTCTCTTGAGACTTGTGTGTCTTGATCTTCTTCATCTTCTTCTTCGTACGCTGTCAGACGACAACTTGAATTTGTACGAAGAAAGCAGCAGTCGTCCTAAGGTTGTCGACACTGCCATAGAGCTTGTCTAGTGTTGGCATTGGTGATGGCCACGTGTGCTTTCTCTGGTCCTCGTATGTCGGACAATTTTGCAGCAGATGTTCAGCGGTCATTTTCTCTGTACCACAGGGTCAGTAGCACCTATCTTCAGTTTATTGAATAGATGGTACCTCAGTCTATTGTGGCCTGTTCGGAGTCTGAAGACTGCCACCTGCTCTCTTCTCATCAACTGGTAATAAGCATCATGAGGTGTGTAGCCAGTATGCTCTGTTTCCCATTTGTATCTGGCCCTAATAAGCCTTTTGGACTCTTCATAGGACACACTAGAATCAGCTTGTGGTAACCTTGCGCCTTCTTTTGCTAGTCTGTCTGCCTCCTCGTTGCGTTGAATGTTACAGTGGGATGAGACTCACTGTACTACTACTTTATTGGGTGTGGACTGCTGGCATAGTTAACAGAGTACTGCTCTTAAGTCATTAAGTTCTGTATGTTTCTGGCTTTTTAATGCAGTATCCACGGACATGACATCTGTAAACAGGACTATCTGACTTTCGTGTGTCTTGATCTGACCAAAGTATTTGCATTTTCAAACAAAAACAACATGTAATGAATGAAATAATTTGTCCTTTTGTCTTCATCACCCAGGAGAAATAAATACATCGCCTGCCAAGACATTTGTTGTCCTTGACTTATTGTGGCAGTGTTAATCAACGGTTATATTCTGTCATTCCCAGCAATCGGTCCCGGGGTCCACTGGGGGATGCTATCTTATTGATAGACGTTAAACAAGCAACGACAACGATAGTATTGATATCAATTTGTATTTAATGTCATCATCATCTGGTTGATCTCTCCCAAGACTGGTTGTAGGGTTGTCTGATTATGTCTCTCCATTTGACTCTATCCTGTAGTTGATCAGTCCTAAGACTGGTTGTTAGGTTGTGTGATTATGTCTCTCCATTTGACTCTATCCTCTGGTTGATCTGTCATCAGAATGGTTGTAAGGTTTTCTGAGTACGCCTCTTCATTTGACCCTATCCTCGGTAGTTCTCATCATTCCAGCAAAAGTTGATACTTGAATGTCCCTGTATGCCTGAGATGTAAAGATGAGTCTTGGTCGCCCCATTCTTTCTTCCCTTTAATCTTGCCCTCTAGTATCTTCTCTAGAAGACTTTCTTGTCTCATATTGTGACCCAGCCAACTCAACCAACGTTTTTGTACAAAATTGAATATTTGTTTCTGTGCGCCCACTTCAGTGAGTATATTCTATCATTACATCTTCTTTCTGTCCAACTAGCGCTTTCCTTTAACTTTGACTTTCTATTACAACTCCGCATAACCTTGTCCATCATCATCTCAGAATATGCGCTGTAGAGACCTGGTGCAAGCGAGTAGCCCTGTCTTATGGAAACTAGACCATTAAGATCTTCTGATATTGAAATAATCGGCTCTTAATTTTCATCCAGGTTCTGGATTAACTTAATGAGTGTTCTTTCTATGTATGAAGGTCATTAGAAAGTGCTCATAAGTGGCGGAGGAGCTACCATGGCTTGCTAACAAAACATGTCTGTAAACAGATCCCTCGGGTCGTAAGCCTATGGGATGTGAGCTCATTGAAAATACGTGCTGAATATGGATTCACCAGGCTGTACGGTGCAAAACACAGAACGGGGAAACAAATATGTGACTTTGCAGTTTTTTCTATAGTATTTCATTATTTTTTTTAAATATTTGATTAAAACGAGGTAAGTCAGTAAGTAGGTCACACACTAAATTGGGATATCTGTCAAATGTAGTTGCTGGTTTCTAAATGTGTCAATGGGGACTAGGAGGCCGCAACATCCAGTTTTGTGATTACTTAAGTAACAGACACTAGGGGACCGCAACATGCAGTTTTGTGATTACTTATGTAACATACTTTAGGTACCGCAACATCCAGTTTTGTGATTACTTAAGTGACAGACACTAGGGGACCGCAACATCCAGTTTTGTGATTACTTAGGTAACAGACACTAGGGGGCAGCAACATCCAGTTTTGTGATTACTTAGGTAACAGACACTAGGGGACCGCAACATCCAGTTTTGTGATTACATAGGTAACAGACGCTAGGTGTCGCATGTACGTGCGCAGCATAGAAACACAATGTCATCCATACTCACAGAGCCAACATCAATAATAGCATCCTGTAGTGTAGTTGGTTTTATTTGGAATTTGGTGGGTGGGGGGGGGGGGGGGGGCTGTCGAGGACTTCTAAGGATATGGAAAAGGAAATGATTTCTGACTGTTGATAAATTCCCAAAATGGCGCGACATCATTGTTGATTAAGCTTGACCTGGTCGTCCCTTTCAGATTGCAATGGAGGGATCTGTGCGGCGGGTGTGCGAGAACTAACAGGCCAGTAATGATAGACATTGTTGCAAATTTAACATAGGGATCTGTTCCGCGGGTGTGCGAGAACTAACAGACCAGTGGTGATAGCCAGTGTAGCAAATGTAATAGTGTTCGCATAGTTTAGTCTACATTATAATGCATGATCGATTGCATTTCCTGAAAGTTTCTCACTGTGTATACGCAGATTAGTGACTGTAAATACAAAATGAACCGAACGAGATTTTTTCCTTGCGATGTTAAAGAGACGGAATAAGTGTATCAATGTTTGCGCAAATTATATAGAGAAATAAGGTACAATATAATTGCATCAATATATGGTTTTCTAATTTGTATATCATTTTTTAAAATGTATCCAGTTGTGACATATTTACTGACGTGCTCTCATAGAACGGAGAACATGTTCTCTAACACTGTCAACTCGTTAAGAGGAGCAGAATGATAGCATGGTCCTTATGAATCCATCTGAGAAATATACTGCATGGGGATCACTGACGCCTGAGACAGACCAGCAAGTTTGGAGAGAGATGTACAGTAGACCTGAGACAGACCACCAAGTTTGGAGAGAGATTTACAGTAGACTTGAGAGAGACCAGCAAGTTTCGAGAGAGATGTACAGTAGAGCTGAGACAGACCCCCAAGTTTGGAGAGAGATGTACAGTAGACCTGAGACAGACCACCAAGTTTGGAGACAGATGTACAGTAGACCTGAGACAGAACACCAAGTTTGGAGAGAGATGTACAGTAGTCCTGAGACAGACCACCAAGTTTGGAGAGAGATGTACAGTAGACCTGAGACAGACCACCACGTTTGGAGAGAGATGAACAGTAGACCTGAGACAGACCACCAAGTTTGGAGAGAGATTTACAGTAGACTTGAGAGAGACCAGCACGTTTCGAGAGAGATGTACAGTAGACCTGAGACAGACCACCAAGTTTGGAGAGAGATTTACAGTAGACTTGAGAGAGACCAGCACGTTTCGAGAGAGATGTACAGTAGAGCTGAGACAGACCACCAAGTTTGGAGAGAGATGTACAGTAGACCTGAGACAGACCCCCAAGTTTTGAGAGAGATGTACAGTAGACCTGAGACAGACCACCAAGTTTTGAGAGAGATGTACAGTTGACCTGAGACACACCACCAAGTTTTGAGAGAGATGTACAGTAGACCTGAGACAAACTAATTGAAAGTTGATCATTTGGAACATGTTCTTGACTTTTGACTCAGCAAATGATTTGTTCATATTTATTTCCATGTTCGATTTTCAATATTTGATCATCTTTGTTTGGCAGTTACTGATGTGTTCTGATAAATGCAAATACAATTATTTTTTTGTTACGTTTGGGATAGTTTGTTCTGGTCATCTTGTATGTGTGCGACCGACTTTTTTTTCTTCTTCTTTTTTTCGTCAACTTCTTCCTTACTCATTGAAAACACCATTGAAGTAGGAAATATATTCCAAGTATTGATGCCGGCACACGAGCATATGTCATTCAATGAACTGGCAACACAGACGAGAGGTGTCTTACTCGATGCAGCACGGGATCTGATCCCTAGGAAATTCTATCAGAAGCAGAACTAGATCACAGAAGGTGGGTTACAACATAGAAGGAAGAAGAAACCGAAGACAAACATGTATTTACCACAATAGCGATGAATGCAGAGATTGAACTACCGATATCAGAAGAAAGATCAGGAAAGACAAGAAACAATTCCTAACAAACACTTGCAACAACATCGAAGAACTCCAACAACATGGGAAAAAAAGAAACGTTCAAAGAAATCAGAAAATTGAAGAGAGAATCCCAACCATCACTACAGGCAATCAATGACAAGAATAGTGATGTGAGGACTGAGAACAAAGAAATTCTAGAAAGATGTAAGGAATACTGAATAGAGAGCCAGAACCCACATTGGACGAGATACGTGTAGCAATCAAAGAGATCAATAAAGGAAAGAGACGCATGCATACACATAAACCAAGCATTGTGCAAACAAAAAATTGGTACAGTTCAGAATGGTCTGCAGAATGGAGAAGATCAGTGTATATTCCGGTACCAAAGAAAGGGAACCTAAAATGATGCACTAACTAGCGAACTATTGCCCTAATAAGCCACGTCATCAAGTTATTATTATGTATTATGATGAAGGGACTAGAAAAGATAGTGGAAATTGAAATACATGAAACACAGGCAGGATTCAAATAAAGCAGAGCCACAAGAGATCTTCAATTTGAGAAACCGCTTTGAAAAATGCAGAGAATACATTGCTGACCTAAATACACGCTTCATAGACTACACCAAAGCGTTTGACTGTGTACAACATCAGCAACTGTGGCAAATAATGAAATACATAGGCTTCGTTACACATGGAAAACATCTAATAGAAACACTTGGCAGTGCCTAACAAGCCCCTGGGAGAATTAACGAACACACCTCAGATTGGTTTGAGAACCTAAAAGGTGATAGGCAGGGCTGCATCCTTTTCCAATATTTATTCAACATGTACGCGGAGAATATCAAGCGAAAGGTAAAAATAGATGAAAGTTATTTCTTCTCCTTCTTCGTTCATCCTCAGATCAAGGTTCCGGTTTCTCTTACAAAGGACACTGTTGTCTCTAAGGCTGTTTTATCTCTATACAGCTTTTATCTCATATCTGCCTCACGAGACCAGTATTGTTCTCTCTTTTTCTGCGTGAGCGTGCAGCTTTGTAGGATGTGCTCCGCTGTCATGATACGCTCCACATATGGACACATGTCACCTGTCCAAATCCTCATATTGTTGTAAAGATGACCCTTTAGTCTGTTATGACCAGTTCTCAGTCTGAAGATAATGACCTGCTCTTCTCTAGTTAAATTAAAGTATTTGTCTTCTTTTCGTAAGTCGGGGTGTTGATCAACCCATTTTAATCTGAAGTTGGCTTTAATTATGGTCTTGGCCTCATTATATGTGATACTCAGGTCTATTTGCGGGGATGCTCCTCCACACTTTGCTAGTTTGTCTGCAGCTACATTGCCTTCAATATTGCAATGGGATGGGATCCACTGTATGACCAATCTTGGGTGTTCTGCTGAGAGCTGTGTCAGGGAGAACATACATTTCTCAAGATCTTCATCTTTGTGTTGTTTTAGCGTTGTTAATACTGACGCAGCATCAGAGGGGAATTCTTGGTTTTCTTGGTGGATATCTTTATCTTAGATTACAAGCTCAGCTGCGGCTTTCCACTATGGAATCTAGTCAGAGCCATGAATGAGGAAACTCCATCAAATAAACAAATTATTATCAAACAGGAAGACAACATGCTCACTGGAAAAAAACAGCAAACGCCTTTATAGAACAATTATGCCAGAGCAAACCACATAGATGTCCCTACAGACAGGCACACAGACATTAGTGAAGAACAAAAGAGCCACGACAACATCAATGTGGCACCAGACATGATGGCAAAACTAACAATGAATGAAAAGGAAGAGGCCAGGAGAACTTTAAAGAAAAAGAAATCGCCCGAAAAAGATGGGGTAACATACGAGATGCTGATGGGGTTGGGCTAAACAGCAAAGAGGAAGTTACTATAAGTCCTGAACCAAAGCAGGAAAAGGGGAATTGTACCTCAGGCATGAAAAGATGCTGTACTTATACCAGTACCAAAGAAAGAAAAAGATAGAACAGATCCAAATGGATACAGGCCTATCAGTCTACTGAGCTGTGTAGGAAAACTGATGGAGCGTATGATAAACACCAGACTGATGTGGCACCTGGAAGAAAAACAGATATTAATTCCACAGCAAGCAGGTTTTAGACAGCACAGATCCACTGAGCATCAGATTACTCTCAAAGCGCAGGAAATAGAGGATCCTTACCAGGAGAAAAAGCATACAGTAGCGGTTTGGGTGGATCTAGAGAGGACATTTGACAAGGTGGGGAAAGAGGGACTTGAAGTCAAGCTACAAAGAAGTGAAGTATCTGGAAAAATGTACAGATTGATCAGCCACTACCTCGAAAACAGAACAGTCCGAATTCAAGTACAAGGGAAGATGAGCAAAAATGTGACACTGGAGCAATGAGTACCCCAAAGGGGACGACTGTCACCCCCACTTTTTCTGGTGTTAATAAACAACATAATAGAGAATATATCAAGAAGAGTCCACAGCTCCATGTTTGCAGACGATCTGGCTTTGTGGACCTCTGAAGAAAATTTCATCATAGCAAACAATCGGATGCAGCAGGCCCTAACATCGCTTGAGTAGTGGGCGAAATCATGGCTGTTCAAAGTAAATGAAGAAGAAACAACATGTACGATATTCTCCCTTTCAAATAAACCACAGAACACCAAAATAAGTCTAAATGGCAAATACCTGTGGCTAAACGACAACCCAAACTACCTGGGAGTCACATTTGATCGGCGCATGACATGTAAAAATCAGATCGAGAGGAAACCGAATGAGAGCAAGACAAAGAATGGCAATCATGAGGAAACTTGCTGGCACAAGCTGGGGTGCAGACGAAAGAATACTGAACAAACTGTACACTGGAAGAGTGAGACCAGTTCTCGAGTATGGCATTGTGGCATGGGCAACAGCAGCAAAGGCGAACTTTGATAAAATTAGCAAACTTCAAAACCAAGCTATGAGAGTTATAATAGGAGGCATGAAGTCAACGCCAATTGTAGAACTTGAAAATATTGCAAATCTGCAATTCATGACATATAGAAGAGACAGCAGAGCCCAGCAGCAAGCAGAGAAACTAAAATACTGACAGATCATCCAATGCAGCAGAGACTAAATAGATTTGGGAAAGGCAGACTAAAGCGGAGACACTTTGCAGAAATAGCCAAAGCAAAGATGAGCGAAGACCCTATGAACACCATAACAACACCAAAGCCCATCCCTACTGTACGCAAACTCACCTGGAAGCAGCATATCGTTCCAGAGGTGGTAGTAAATATACCGGGCATTGGAAACAAGAACAGCCAGCATGAAAAGGAAAGAAGAGACATAACCCTGAGGTACATAGCGAAAAACTACCCAAGCATGGACTGGACCCATGCATACACTGACGGTTCTGCAACAAACACAACACAGAAGGGAGAGTGAGGAGTATTTTTGACCCTAACAAACGGTAGAAAAATAACACTGTCAGTGGCAACTGGAAAATTCTCAAGCAATTTCAGTGAAGAGGCAGAGGCATGGAAGGCTGCAGTATAAGCAATGCTGTCAGGCGAAAGTAGTGAAAGCCAGATAGTCCTGTTTACAGATGCTCTGTCCGTGGTTACAGCACTAAAAAGCCAGAAAAATACAGATCGTAATGATTTAAGAGCAGTACTCTGTCAACTATATTAGCAGTCCGCACCAAAAATAGTAGTGGCACAGTGGGTTCCATCCCACTGTAACATCCAAGGCAACGAGGAGGCAGACAGACTGGCAAAAGATGGTGCAAGACTACCACAACCAGATTCCAGTGTGACCTACGAAGAGTCCAAAAGGCTTATTAGGGCCAGATACATGGCCAAATGGGAAACAGAGCATATTGACTACACAAAAAATGATGCCTACTACCAGTTGAACAGAAGAGAGCAGGTCGTGGTCTTCAGACTGCGCACAGGCCACAACAGACTGAGGTACCACCTTTTCAATAAACTGAAGATAGGTGGTACTGACGAATGCACTTGTGGCACCGGGAAAATGACCGCTGAACATCTGCTGCAAAACTGCTCGACATACGAGAAGCAGAGAAAGCACATGTGGCCATGACCAGTGGCAACACTAGATAAGCTCTATGACAGCTGCTTTCTTCAAACAAATTCAAGTTG
This sequence comes from Ariolimax columbianus, assembly GCA_036924085.1. Lineage (NCBI taxonomy): Eukaryota > Metazoa > Mollusca > Gastropoda > Stylommatophora > Arionidae > Ariolimax > Ariolimax columbianus. The sequence continues at coordinate 12,509,598 of JAVGWX010000025.1, read as the reverse complement.
ACGTCTGACAGCGTACGAAGAAGAAGATTTACCTCGAATTGTTTTTAACACCTGCACAAATTAACAGTCATCTAACAATATACATGTTTCTATCTCTATATCTGTTCTACATCCTCTCTCTCTTTCTCTCTCTCTCTTTCTCTCTCTCTCTTTCTCTCGCTCTACTTTGGTCTTATTGTTTCTCTGTACTCTCAACAATCAATGCTGACTACCAACTAATGTGTGACAAATATGAACTGCTGTGATCATATAAGACATTCCAATGTACCCCGCCCACTACCAGTTAAAGGCCAACACCAAATACAGAAGGGATTGGAGCTCACGAACAAAAACATACATTGAGAACGTGCCAACCGTAGCGAGCGACAATCTGCCCAACAAACTGTTGATTATGTCAAGGAAAGAATGTCAGAATACAAACACAGCCAACTTGCTGTTTACATTCATGGATACATCAAGTAATACAAATATACTGTAGTCGGGGATGCTGTGGTAGAAACTTCTCTATAAGAGGTTTCAGCTTTTATCAGATGGGGGTAGCCAGTTCCCTTCCTCGATGTCTTGGCTTACAATATCACTGATATATATAGTGTTGTCTTATGTTTCCTCTAATAACATGTCTTAATGGGAATCACACTTTTTCTTCTGCTTATAACACGAAATAATCAGTCCTTCATGGATGTATGCTTAAACATCTATCTAATTTTTCTATTGTAGGTCAATGACCAATGTTTTGTTATTATTATTGTCATGATTATCCTCATCATCATCATCATCATCTTCTATCAACTTGTGTCGTTAGAAGGCGTGGAAGGGGGTGTAGTTTTATGTCGTGTGCCATCTTCGTCGCCGATGTTGTTGACATTCAGTGTTTATTTAAACATAGCAAGGGACATAACCAAACAAATACAAAAAATATATAATTAAGAGTTATCCCATCATAAAAAACTTGCGTGAGAGGTTCTGGCTTGGGCGTCTCCCCTCTTTATCCAGGTTACAAACCTTAGAACGAGTGAGCTATGGCCCTACACCAGAACCACATGGACGTGTACATTGGCATCTGTACACTGAAGGCGATAGGTGTTAATTATCCACCCGACCAAATTTCTCACGCTTGTTGTCGTCCTCGTGCACGACATATGGGGAGGAACAGCTCGCGACCCCGGGCGCTCGTCGGCGACGATTGTGACAGCAAAGCCGTGCTTATCACAAGAGCTGAACCTTGAACCTTGACCGGCGTCGAAGTCATGGAGCGAACTAGACAAGTAACTGGCAGAAGACAACACTGGCTGCTCCTGTAGCTGTTAATAGTAAGGTTAGAATTAGCATATATGCTGATGCCTGTTTAAGTTAGCTCTGTTGTGGTAACAGGGACTCGCATATTGTTTTTAAAATGAATTTAATAATATTCATAAAATGCAAATAAATGTTAGAAATTTCCGGAAGGTAAATTTCGTATGGTATGCTCCATTAAACGCAACCTTAACTATTATAAGTATTTGCTTTATTTTCATGTAATTATTAAATGATGTATATTATTGTAGTGCATTTATTACATCCCTTTCTTTTGAATACATTGCCCTTATGACGAAGTAATCATTGTCCGTGTAAATACAGTTCACTACTAGACCGTGAAACTGTTATCTAGCTAATCGAAGATCCTGTGCTGAAAGTTGTTTATGGTTAAGCGTGCTTATATTCCGTGTGTGCTACTTTTAAATTGTTCAAGCTTGGATTTAATGATATGTAAGCAAATGTATGTAGACTTTTATGTTATAAATTTCTCTAACATACCATCTGTAGATTGTTAATCTCATTGTACGCATCCAAATTTTAAACTGTATATTTTTTAGAACAGGACACCCATTACCATTATTTTAATAACACTAGCCATATGGAATCTTGCATGTTTACTGCTGGCTGAATATATGTAGACATAATATTCATAATGTGGCATAGGAAATACGTAAACATTAAATTGAACCTTATTCCAGTGTGTGTTTGTTTCTTGTTTATTTCTTTATTTCACAAGACGCATAAGTTGCCATATTAACGAATGTAAACAAACAGATATTAAAGTACACATTCCTAAAGCCCAGGTATTGATAAAATTGCTCTTTGCTGTCACTCTGTGTATATATGATATATTCGAATACTGGCACTATTTACATACACCAAATTGAAAGCATGGTAGTAATACATATCTTATTATTTTAAACATACATTTTTGTAGGAATGCACATATTTCTTTACGTTTGTGTGTGCGTGTGTGTACAACTGTGTAAAACCCTACAGTATTGACATATTTCCAAAACTACTTATTACGTACTGTTCCTACTGGCATTATAAATGCAGCTCTAGAATTGATTGCAAAACACCTTTGTTTGGTTCTGTTGTTGTTGATTCAGCAATTAAGCAAATACATACAAAGTAGGAGTTTAGCTTGTTTGAAAATGCCAGTGTGTGTGCAAACCGTTGAAGGGTTTGAGAGTTGATAATGCTATTGTGGTTAACATGTGGACGGTAAGATTATATGTACGAACGTAAATATTGTTGTGTGTGTATTAACATATGGATAGTAAGATACTGTGTAGAAGATTAAAGCTTGGTGTCAGTCTGTTAATATGTTATTAGTGAGAAACTATGTAGGACATTAAAGCTCTGCGTTAGACTGCTAACAAGCTTGCGGTTGGTGTGCTAACATGTGAATATTAAAATATCATGTAGAAGATTAAAGCTTGGTGTCAATATGCTAATATGTTGATAGTGAGATACTATATAGGACATCAAAGCTCTGCGTTAGACTGCTAACAAGCTTGCTGTTGGGGTGTTAACATGTGAATAGTAAAATATCATGTAGAAGATTAAAGCTTGGTGTCAATGGGCTAATATGTTGATAGTGAGATACTATGTAGGACATTAAAGCTGAGTGTTCGTCTACTAACATGTGGATAGTAAGATATTTTCAAGACAGTAAATCTCCAAGTGGGTTTGCATCTGTTGATTTGTAAATAGTAAGACCTTATGTAAGAGATTAAAGCTCATTAGCTGATTCCTAACATGTAGATAGTAAGATAATATGTACACCATTAAATCTTAGTGTCTATCTATTAATATGTAGATAAAGAGATAATATATAGGACATTAAAACTCAATTTTAGTCCTCTAGCGTGCGAAAATTCTTCTTTCCTCTTTGCGTTCAAGATCCTTTGGTCATGTTATATCTGCAAGCCAGTAATCATGATGCAGTCCATAATCTTTACCAGGACATAGTGGCTGCACCATAGCTTTTCCCTCAGCTCTGCATCCTTTGGTATCTCATTTCACTAAAACACAGTGAAAGTAAAATGCTATGTAGACCATACATTTTGGTGTTGGTCTGTTAATTTATGGATTGTAGGTACTATGTAAGACTGTAAAATTACATGGCGGTCTATATCTGTTGCCATGTGGATAGTAAAGTAATATGTAAGGTATCCAATCTTAGTATTGGTCAGTTATCAAATGGATTGTAAGATAATATTCAGGGTATCAAATCTTGTTGCTGGTCTGTTAACATCTGGAGGGTAAGATAATATGTAGGGTATCAAATCTCGGTTCTGGTCTGTTAACATGTGAATGGTATAATAATATTTAGGGTAGCAAATCTTGGTGCTGGTCTGTTAACATGTGGGTGGTAAGATAATATGTAGGGTATCAAATCTCGGTGCTGGTCTGTTAACATGTGGATGGTAAGATAATATTTAGGGTAGCAAATCTTGGTGCTGGTCTGTTAACATGTGGGTGGTAAGATAATATGTAGGGTATCAAAGCTTGGTGCTGGTCTGTTAACATGTGGATGGTAAGATAGTATGTATAATAGTAAAGCTTAGTGTTTTTCTGGCATGGGGATTCAAAGATAAAATGTAGGGCATTGAAGCACAGTGTGGATGTATTAACATGTGATTAGTAGTATAATATGTACAACATTAACGGACATGGTCAGTTTGTTGAGAGGTGGAAAGTAAGATACTATGTGGGACAGTAGAGTTTGTTGTCGGTCTACTTCTTTTGTCCTGTGAATATCAAGATAATATAAAGGACATTGAACCACTATGTCATTCTGTGTGCACGGTGATAGTCAGATAAAATAATTAAGTCTATTGCTTCTCTTTCTTTGAGGAAAGGAATATATTTTTATTTTGGCTAAAAGGCTCAGTGTGGGTTTGTTAATGTATTGATAGTAACAATTTATTTAGAACATTACAGCTCGCTGATGGTCTATTGACATGGGGCCAGCAGGATGCTGTTTAGGACATTTATTCTTGGTGTCTGTATGTTAACAAATGGAAGGTAACACACTGTATACGACAGAAAAGCTCAGTGTTGGTCTGTTAATACATGTGAACTGTAAGATATTGTGTAGGACACGTGTTCTCAGTGTTAGTCTGTTAATACATGTGAACTGTATTACATTGTGTAGGACACGTGTTCTCTGTGTTAGTCTGTAAACATGATGATTAGTAAGATATTATGTATGACATTACAGCTCAGTGTTGCTGTTTTATCAAGGGGAAAGATAATATATACAACCTTATATCTCGGTTGTTATGCGTTAACATTTAAATATTAAAAAAATATGTAGTACATGAAAGCTCACTGTTCATTTGATAGCAAGTGGTTAGTACAATACTATGAGGTAAAGTAATGCTAGCTGTCATTCTGTTAACACACGGAAAGTAAGATACTTTGTAGGACATTACTGCTTTGTGTTGGTATTTTGACCTGGGGATAGTAAGATACTATAAAGGACATTATAGATCAGTGTTGGTCTGTTAACAAGCGGAGAGTAAGATACTATGTAGGACATTACCGCTCAGTTTTGGTCTGTTTACCTGGGGGAAAAAATATACTATGTAGGACACCTATTCATGAGGTTGGTCTGTTTTCATGTGAATAGTGAGAAAATATATACAACATTATTTCTCAGTTGATGTATATTAACATGTGGATATTAAGAAAATAAGTAGGACATGAAAGTTCACTGTCTGTGTGTTAAGAAGTGGATAGTTTGATGTTATGTAGAAAAGTGAAGCTCGCTTTCATTCTGTTATAACGTGTGGATAGTAAAACAATAGGTAGGACATCAAAGATTTGTGTCAGACTGCTATCTTTGGGACAGAAAGATAAAAAGTAGGTCATTTAAGCTCTGTGTCAGTATGTTAACTTCTGGACAGTAAGATTACATGTAGGACATTAACAAGTGGGAATAGTTTGTAAACATGCAAACAGTTTAATACTACATAGGACAATAAAACTCAGTGTCTATCTGCTAACAGTTGTATAGTTAGATACTATGTACGTCATCTATGCCAAAAGCTCGGTGTTCGGCTATTAACATGCAAATTAGTAATGTACTATGTAGGACATTACAGCTTGTTGTCAGCCTGCTAAGATAGGGATTGTATGATACTTTACAGGACAATTATCTTGGTGTCCATCTGTTAATATACAGACAGTAAAATACTACAAAGGACCTTAAAGCTCGGTGTTAGCCTTCATCTTTTGTCATGCTGATACTAAGATACTATATATGAGATTAAAAACCAGAGTTGGTCTGTTAAAGTGGCGTCAGTGAGATACTTTATAGGACCGTCAAGCTCAGTTTAGATCTGTTAAAGTGGAGTCAGTAAGATATTATGTAGGACACTAATGCTTTTAGGTAGATTTGTTAACATGGGGATTGTAAGATGCTATGCAGGACAGTAAAGTTAGGTGACTGTTCATGTATGTTACTGTTGGGATACTCAGATAGTATGCTAATATGTAGACAGTAAGATGCTATGTATTGCATTAAATCTCAGAATCGGTTGGTTACATGACGACATTAAGATATTATATAGGACACTGAAGCTTAGTGTAATTTTGTTGACATGGTGACAGTTGTTTTTTTTTTTTTAGTTCGCCTTATTTCTCTAATCCCCAAGGTGGTGTACATTGTACTGTGGTTTTTATTTTGCGCCTGTCGGCCAAGTGCATGCATTTTATGTAAGGATCTGCTTCCTCTTGCATTTTCTAAGGATTCGCTTCCCCGGGGTAGCGGCCGGTGCTATGATGGGGATTGAACCCAGTACCTTTGGGTTTTGAGTCGTGCCACTTAACCACTAGGCCACACTGTCCCCATGGTGACAGTAAGATAACATGTAGGATATTAGCGTATAGCATCGGTCTGTTAACATTTAGATAGTAAGATTATATGTAGTACATTACAGCTTGATATTAGGTCTGCTAATAGTTAGAAAGAAAGATTTTATATTAGGACATTACAGCTTGGTGTTGGTCTGTTGACATGGAGACTGTAAAATGCTGTGGATGACATTAAAACATGTGGATAGTACAATATCATGTAGGATAGCAAAGCTCAGAGTCAGGCTGATGACATGGGTACAGTAAGATATCTTCTTCGATGTACGCTGTTAGATATCAAAGTGAATTTATTGAAGAAGAAGAAGAAGAAGAAGTAAAATATTGTGCAGGACATTAAAACTTACTGTCGGTTTGTTTACATGTGGATAGTAAGATATTATTTTTAACAGTAAAGCTTGGTGTCTGCCTGTTAACATGTGGATAGTAAGATAACTATTTTTGTTAAGATAAATTGTCTTTCTTGCCCACTTCTATAACTTTCATTTAAGCAAATTGTCCTCACCGCTCACTTTTAGAACTTTCATTAAAGTAAATTGTTCTCACCCCCCCCCCCCCCCCCCCCCCCACTATTATAACTTTCATTTAGGTAAAATTATCCTTGTCGCCCACTTTTATCAATTTCATTTGGGTAAATTGTTCTTAAAGTCTACTTTTATGACTTTCAATTGGGTAAATTGTCCTTACCGCCCCCATTTATAACCTCTCATTTAGGTAAATTGTCCTTACCGCCAACATTTATAATCTTTCAATTGGGTAAATTGTCCTTACCGCCTACATTTATAACTTTCATTTCACTAAATTGACCTTACCGCCCACTTTTATAATTACTAGAGGGTAAATTGTCCTTACCACTGACTTTTATAATTTTATAAGGGTAATTTGTCCTTACCGCCCAGCTTGTATAACTTTCATTTGGGTAAATTGTCTTTACCGCTAACTTTTATGACTTTCATTTGGGTAAATTGTTCTTAAAGTCTACTTTTATGACTTTTAATTGGGTAAATTGTCTTTACCGCCCCAATTTATAACCTCTAATTTAGGTAAATTGTCCTTACCGCCCACATTTATAATCTTTCTATTGGATAAATTGTCCTTACCGCCTACATTTATAACTTTCATTTCACTAAATTGACCTTACCGCCCACTTTTATAATTACTAAAGGGTAAATTGTCCTTACCACTGACTTTTATAATTTCATAAGGGTAATTTGTCCTTACCGCCCAGCTTGTATAACTTTCATTTGGATAAATTGTCTTTTCCACGAATTTTTATGTCTTGCTTTTGGGTAAATTGTACCTACCACCCACATTTATAACCTTTCATTTAGGTAAATTGTTCTTACCGCCCACTTTAATAACTTTTGTGAAAGTAAATTCGTCTAACCGCCCACTTTTATCAATTTCAATAGGGTAAATTGTCTTAACCGCATAATTTTATAACTTTCATTTGGGTAAATTGTCTTTACCGCTAACTTTTATGACTTTAATTTGCGTAAATTGTTATTACCGGCCCCATTTATAACCTTTGATTTGGGTAAATTGTACTTACCGCCTACATTTAAAACTTTGATTTCACTAAATTGACCTTATCCTCAACTTGTATAATTACTACAGGGTAAATTGTCCTTACCGCCCACTTGTATAACTTTCATTTGTGTAAATTGTCTTTTCCACCCATTTTTATGACTTTCATTTGTGTAAATTGTCTTTTCCACCCATTCTTATGACTTTCATTTGGGTAAATTGTACTTACCACTGACTTTTATTATTTCGTAAGGGTAAATTGTTCTTACTGCTGACTTTTATAATTTCATAAGGGTAAATTGTCCTTACCGCCCACTTGTATAACTTTCAATTGGGTAAATTGTCTTTTCCACCCACTTTTATGATTTTCATTTGGGTAAATTCTACTTTCCGCCCACTTTTATGACTTTCAATTGGGTAAATTATCCTTACCGCCCCCATTTATAACCTTTCATTTAGGTAAATTGTCTTTACCGCCCACTTTTATAACCTTTAATTTTGGTAAATTGTCTTTACCACCCAGATTTATAACTTTCATTTTGCTAAACTGTCCTTACCGCCCATGTTTATAATTTCGTGAGGGTAAATTGTCCTTACCGCCCACATGTATGACTTTCATTTGGCTAAATTGTTCTTACCACCCACTTCTATAACTTTCGCTATGACAATTTTAATTAACAGCCCACTTTTAGAACTTTTGTTAAGATAAATTGTCCTCACCGCTCACTTTTAGAACTTTTTTGAGTGTTAGTAAAATGTTTCTTCCTCAGACGTCAGATCAATGGAACACTTTGTATGGCACTAAACAACTAACATTCATGTGCAGATGCCATTACATGGCATTTGGTAGAAGGACAAGAGCCCTGATGCTTCTGGATCGGTAACAATGTATGGTCAAGCAAAACATACTGATCGGACATGTTAGTCAAGGTCAGGTAAATAACAGTAAAACAATAAGAAATGGTTAGAAACAGGCTTACTTTCAAATGAGCCTGTCGATGCTTCAGATTGGATCCACTACTAGGGGATTACATGTATACATTTTGATTTGCCTTTTATTATTTTATAGGTCTAGCGATATTGGGAGCTTAATGTCTGAGTAGCAGCGTGTCACTTTGTCGCTTTGTGCAATTACAATAAAAACACATGATTCTCTTTACAAGCAACATCTTACCTCTAACCCACTGTATGACCGGTGTACTACAGTAAACATCCCGAGTGGCCAGCATGGGTCTGTGAATTACAAGGACAAGAATAACACCACTGGCCCCAGAGAGTATGTCGAAAGAAGGGAGTACCTGTATGACATGGCATAACACAGGTCATGGTTAGGTGGTTTGTTAAGAGCAGCATAGATGGCACCTAACAGGCTTAGGGTTAATTTTGCTCTAGTGTATAGAGTCTATTAAGATGGACTTGCACATTCTGTTATCACAACTCCGCCACCCTTGTCCCAATGCAGTAGAGCAATAAGCTGCTCGAGCCTAGCCCGTTAAGCAGGAAATCCTCATCCCGGCTACTTCCAGCTCAATCCAGAGCTAGGACCTACACCTGGACATCTGCCCTTGTAGAAGTACAGGTCCCCTAAGGGGACCCACACATGAACATTTGCCCATGTAGAAGCACAGGTCGACTAAGACTAAGACTACAGTAAACACAATCATCTTATACAAATATTTCTTTTATTTGCAGGTTGTCTACTTTTGACACCACACGAAACACAAGACCTCACCACTAATGGAGTCGTCCGTGAGGTCACCCGTGGAACAACTGCCTGAAACATTTCGCCTCTGCTCCATCTGTCCTCCACCTTAGCGGGTCATCTTTCGTCTCGGCACAGCCCCCATGACAGCAGTACACAGTTTCCAGTTATGTCCATCATATGCCGACAAAAGAAGTAGCATTTGGCAACAGCCAGTGTCCTTCCACAAGAAGCTGTACGGAAGTGCACTGAGACTCAAGTCGACTGCTGCCTTTGTTAGAGTCATTGAAGTCGAGGTCTGAAGACGAACGAGGACGATCTATCTTCTTGTCTTTATCGACCCAGCTGGAGCACAACAGTACCAGCACAGTCGACCTTCATCAAGAAGCCTGCGGCAAAGAACTGTGCATGCTCTTACAGTAGGGGTTTCTGTAACAATGTGCTTGCATGATGAGGCTGCTAGTCTCAAGCACAATTCTCTTCAGTCACGCCTTTCAATGCATGCATGGTCCAATCAACCAAATCAAGATCCCGCTTCTCCATTTGTTGAAACACAGGTCCAAATGGGAAACAGAACATGCTGGCTACACAAAAAAACGATGCCTATTACCAGTTGAACAGAAGAGAGCAGATCGTGGTCTTCAGACTTCGCACTGGCCACAATAGACTGAGGTACCACCTATTCAATAAATTGAAGATAGGTGGCACTGACGAATGCACATGCGGTACTGGAAAAATTCCCACTGAACATCTGCTGCAAAACTGACCGACATACGTGGATCAGAGAAAGCAGATGTGGCCATCACCAGTGGCAACACTAGACAAGCTCTATGGCAGTGTCGACAGCCTCAGGATGACTGCTGCTTTTTTCGAAAAAAATAAAGGTTGACGCCTGACAGCGTACGAAGAAGAAGAAGAAGAAGAAGAAGAAGAAAAAAAGGTCCATCACTGTATTTGGCTTCCCATTACGAGCTATTAGGAAATACTTGTTCTAGTAATTTGTAGTAATGTAGCAAAAATTGACACATTAATGCACAACCTTTAGCGGCATCTTACAACATGTCGTCATCATGTAGCATGCCCTTTATAGAACGTCGCTCCCATAACAGTCTGTCTGAAAGCAACTCATTCCCTTGCTAGAACTCTAGCCTCCGCCACAGTCATACCATGGCATTCCTGGATATCTTGGTACCATCGTCCTCTTCGTCTACCCCTTCCTCTTTTACCTGGTACGATAATTTCCAACACTGTTCTCTTGAGACTTGTGTGTCTTGATCTTCTTCATCTTCTTCTTCGTACGCTGTCAGACGACAACTTGAATTTGTACGAAGAAAGCAGCAGTCGTCCTAAGGTTGTCGACACTGCCATAGAGCTTGTCTAGTGTTGGCATTGGTGATGGCCACGTGTGCTTTCTCTGGTCCTCGTATGTCGGACAATTTTGCAGCAGATGTTCAGCGGTCATTTTCTCTGTACCACAGGGTCAGTAGCACCTATCTTTAGTTTATTGAATAGATGGTACCTCAGTCTATTGTGGCCTGTTCGGAGTCTGAAGACTGCCACCTGCTCTCTTCTCATCAACTGGTAATTAGCATCATGAGGTGTGTAGCCAGTATGTTCTGTTTCCCATTTGTATCTGGCCCTAATAAGCCTTTTGGACTCTTCATAGGACACACTAGAATCAGATTGTGGTAACCTTGCGCCTTCTTTTGCTAGTCTGTCTGCCTCCTCGTTGCGTTGAATGTTACAGTGAGATGAGACTCACTGTACTACTACTTTATTGGGTGTGGACTGCTGGCATAGTTAATAGAGTACTGCTCTTAAGTCATTAAGTTCTGTATGTTTCTGGCTTTTTAATGCAGTATCCACGGACATGGCATCTGTAAACAGGACTATCTGACTTTCGTGTGTCTTGATCTGACCAAAGTATTTGCATTTTCAAACAAAAACAACAACATGTAATGAATGAAATAATTTGTCCTATTGTCTTCATCACCCAGGAGAAATAAATACATCGCCTGCCAAGACATTTGTTGTCCTTGACTTATTGTGGCAGTATTAATCAACGGTTATATTCTGTCATTCCCAGGAATCGGTCCCGGGGTCCACTGGGGGATGCTATCTTATTGATAGATGTTAAACAAGCAACGACAACGATAGTATTGATATCAATTTGTATTGTATGTCATCATCATCTGGTTGATCTCTCCCAAGACTGGTTGTAGGGTTGTCTGATTATGTCTCTCCATTTGACTCTATCCTGTAGTTGATCAGTCCTAAGACTGGTTGTTAGGTTGTGTGATTATGTCTCTCCATTTGACTCTATCCTCTGGTTGATCTGTCATAAGAATGGTTGTAAGGTTTTCTGAGTACGCCTCTTCATTTGACCATATCCTCGGTAGTTCTAATCATTCCAGCAAAAGTTGATACTTCAATGTCCCTGTATGCCTGAGATGTAAAGATGAGTCTTGGTCGCCCCATCCTTTCTTCCCTTTAATCTTGCCCTCTAGTATCTTCTCTAGAAGACTTTCTTGTCTCATATTGTGACCCAGCCAACTCAACCAACGTTTTCGTACAAAATTGAATATTTGTTTCTGTGCGCCCACTTCAGTGAGTATATTCTATCATTACATCTTCTTTTTGTCCAACTAGCGCTTTCCTTTAACTTTGACTTTCTATTACAACTCCACATAACCTTGTCCATCATCATCTCAGAATATGCGCTGTAGAGACCTGGTGCAAGCGAGTAGCCCTGTCTTATGGAAACTAGACCATTAAGATCTTCTGATATTGAAATAATCGGCTCTTAATTTTCATCCAGGTTCTGGATTAACTTAATGAGTGTTCTTTCTATGTATGAAGGTCATTAGAAAGTGCTCATAAGTGGCGGAGGAGCTACCATGGCTTGCTAACAAAACATGTCTGTAAACAGATCCCTCGGGTCGTAAGCCTATGGGATGTGAGCTCATTGAAAATACGTGCTGAATATGGATTCACCAGGCTGTACGGTGCAAAACACAGAACGGGGAAACAAATATGTGACTTTGCAGTTTTTTCTATAGTATTTCATTATTTTTTTTAAATATTTGATTAAAACGAGGTAAGTCAGTAAGTAGGTCACACACTAAATTGGGAAATCTGTCAAATGTAGTTGCTGGTTTCTAAATGTGTCAATGGGGACTAGGAGGCCGCAACATCCAGTTTTGGGATTACTTAAGTAACAGACACTAGGGGACCGCAACATGCAGTTTTGTGATTACTTATGTAACATACTTTAGGTACCGCAACATCCAGTTTTGTGATTACTTAAGTGACAGACACTAGGGGACCGCAACATCCAGTTTTGTGATTACTTAGGTAACAGACACTAGGGGGCAGCAACATCCAGTTTTGTGATTACTTAGGTAACAGACACTAGGGGACAGCAACATCCAGTTTTGTGATTACATAGGTAACAGACGCTAGGTGTCGCATGTACGTGCGCAGCACAGAAACACAATGTCATCCATACTCACAGAGCCAACATCAATAATAGCATTCTGTAGTGTAGTTGGTTTTATTTGGAATTTGGTGGGTGGAGGGGAGGGGGAGGGGGGGGGGGTTGTCGAGGACTTCTAAGGATATGGAAAAGGAAATGATTTCTGACTGTCGATAAATTCCCAAAATGGCGCGACATCATTGTTGATTAAGCTTGACCTGGTCGTCCCTTTCAGATTGCAATAGAGGGATCTGTGCAGCGGGTGTGCGAGAACTAACAGGCCAGTAATGATAGACATTGTAGCAAATGTAATAGTGTTCGCATAGTTTAGTCTACATTATAATGCAGGATCGATTGAATTTCCTGAAAGTGTGCTCACTGTGTATACAGAGATTAGTGACTGTAAATACAAAATGAACCGAACGAGATCTTTTCCTTGCGATGATAAAGAGACGGAATAAGTGTATCAATGTTTGCGCAAATTATATGGAGAAATAAGGTACAATATAATTGCATCAATATATGGTTTTCAAATTTGTATATCATTTTTTTTAATGTATCCAGTTGTGACATATTTACTGACGGGCTCTCATAGAACGGAGAACATGTTCTCTAACACTGTCAACTCGTTAAGAGGAGCAGAATGATAGCATGGTCCTTCTGAATCCATCTGAGGAATATACTGCATGGGGATCACTGACGCCTGAGACAGACCAGCAAGTTTGGAGAGAGATGTACAGTAGACCTGAGACAGACCACCAAGTTTGGAGAGAGATTTACAGTAGACTTGAGAGAGACGAGCACGTTTCGAGAGTGATGTACAGTAGAGCTGAGACAGACCACCAAGTTTGGAGAGAGATGTACAGTAGACTTGAGAGAGACAAGCACGTTTCGAGAGAGATGTACAGTAGAGCTGAGACAGACCACCAAGTTTGGAGAGAGATGTACAGTAGACCTGAGACACACCACCAAGTTTGGAGAGAGATGTACAGTAGACCTGAGACAGACCACCACGTTAGGAGAGAGATGTACAGTAGACCTGAGACAAACTAATTGAAAGTTGATCATTTGGAACATGTTCTTGACCTTTGACTCAGCAAATGATTTGTTCATATTTATTTCCATGTTCGATTTTCAATATTTGATCATTTTTGTTTGGCAGTTACTGATGTGTTCTGATAATTCAAATACAATTATTTTTTTGTTACGTTTGGGATAGTTTGTTCTGGTCATCTTGTATGTGTGCGACCGACTTTTTTTTTCTTCTTCTTTTTTTCGTCAACTTCTTCCTTACTCATTGAAAACACCATTGAAGTAGGAAACACATTCCAAGTATTGATGCCGGCACACGAGCATATGTCATTCAATGAACTGGCAACACAGACGAGAGGTGTCTTACTCGATGCAGCACGGGATCTGATCCCTAGGAAATTCTATCAGAAGCAGAACTAGATCACAGAAGGTGTGTTACAACATAGAAGGAAGAAGAAACCGAAGACAAACATGTATTTACCACAATAGCGATGAATGCAGAGATTGAACTACCGATATCAGAAGAAAGATCAGGAAAGACAAGAAACAATTCATAACAAACACTTGCAACAAAATCGAAGAACTCCAACAACATGGGAAAAAAAGAAACGTTCAAAGAAATCAGAAAATTGAAGAGAGAATCCCAACCATCACTACAGGCAATCAATGACAAGAATAGTGATGTGAGGACTGAGAACAAAGAAATTCTAGAAAGATGTAAGGAATACTGAATAGAGAGCCAGAACCCACATTGGACGAGATACGTGTAGCAATCAAAGAGATGAATAAAGGAAAGAGACGCATGCATACACATAAACCAAGCATTGTGCAAAAAAAAATTTGGTACAGTTCAGAATGGTCTGCAGAATGGTCTGCAGAATGGAGAAGATCAGTGTATATTCCGGTACCAAAGAAAGGGAACCTAAAATGATGCACTAACTAGCGAACTATTGCCCTAATAAGCCACGTCATCAAGATATTATTATGTATTATGATGAAGGGACTAGAAAAGATAGTGGAAATTGAAATACATGAAACACAGGCAGGATTCAAATAAAGCAGAGGCACAAGAGATCTTCAATTTGAGAAACCGCTTTGAAAAATGCAGAGAATACATTGCTGACCTAAATACACGCTTCATAGATTACACCAAAGCGTTTGACTGTGTACAACATCAGCAACTGTGGCAAATAATGAAATACATAGGCTTCGTTACACATGGAAAACATCTAATAGAAACACTTGGCAGTGCCTAACAAGCCCCTGGGAGAATTAACGAACACACCTCAGATTGGTTTGAGAACCACCAGGTGTGGAACCTGCGGCTCAATTTGACTGAACACGCCAATACTGTAGAACAACTGACAAATTGAGAGCACTGCCGCTTGGGTCTAATAATGAACGTACGCTGGTATTAGACTCACGGACGACAAGTCAGCTCAAATGAAAGAACGCTACGGAAATCGTGTTTAACTCCGCAGATTTCAAATACCTGGTCATTGACAAACAAAAGCCCTCAATAAATTCGTCTGACCAAATAGTGAACGGGTGCTGGAAATAGATCTGAAGACAGGTCAGTTTTACCCTACAAATGACAGGGCGTTGCTAGGGAAAACCAGCTCAAATCGAGAGGAGCCGCAGACACTTTGGTTCACGTACCAGGCTGATAAGCCAAGGGCGCGAGGCTACCATGTGGGGGATTACGGCCGAACCCTTGAAAGCCGCAATCCCGCCCAAAATCTCAGCACCACTGCAATGGGAGGCTCCTACATGCTCGGGACCTGGGGCTTGCGCCCCAGCCCTATCAGGTAGAGCCACAGTAAGAGGTCCTTGCCGCCCGCAAATCAAAGCGGGCGGAAAACTGCTTGATACTCACCCTATACGGCGATGGGGTGCGAAAAACACCAACCAAAGACTTAGAACCTGGTCGGGGTGTCGAAAACAGTAGAGCAGCCACCACACTGTGAACTGTCAAGACTCAACCACTGACCATGAGAGTTGTCCGCACACCAGGCGATCAACATCTCTGTGACATTACCAGGCTTGTCCTCTGGCTAAATGCACTCCGGTTACGATATCTACCTCTGTACGTTATCAGCCATAACTATCATGCTGGACGCAGAAGAGATGCAGACCAGCGGACATTGCACACCTGCCCCACTGTGTCAACACCCCAGGTGGCGGGGAATGCTAGGCGTACCATCCCTGCATAGAAGCCAAGAAAATAAAGGGAAAAAGAGATACCCCACTCACATGCAAATGCTACGTTTCTGGCAGGACGTGACGATCCTGGGATACAGACACACTGGACTGCCTCTCTTCCGGGTAAACCAGTCCATCTCATATATCACATACCATCATTGCACCCTATAGACACGAGTAGTGAAGACTCGATAGTCTGGTAAGACAACTTCCATAGGAGAGAAAACTCTGATCGTAAACAACTGCTGCCTTGCAGATAGGCTGGGGACAGCCAAAGGCTAAGGAGGGCATCCCTACAGAAACGCCTGTTGAAATCGGATGCACGGGGCCGCAAGCCTAACAAAACAGTGCAACGTAAATCACAGTATGATGGCAGCACAACCTATTCGAAAAACGTATGGCGCTCATCCTGAGGAGACCCGCCAGGCAGCGATAGCGCCGGGCCCCACGCCTCGAAGGGGCCCACCCTTGACTACTGGTGGTCACCCACCCATGTGTCGTGGAGTCAAGGCACATGGCTATGGGGAAACGACTATTGGCCAAAACCTCAAGACCCTCAGAATATTACAGTGGAATGCGGAGGGAATCATTAACAAAAAACTTTCCCTAACACATCACCTGCATGAAGGTAAGATTGACGTGGCATGTATCCAGGAAACGCACCTCAACAATAACCATAAATTCTCAATCAGAGGATACCAGACTTTCCGTCTAGATAGAGAAGGCCACAAAGGAGGGGTCCTGATACTGACCAGAAACAGCATACCGAGTAGCGCGGTACCTGTCAATCACACCGGACAAGCAGAAATTGTAGGAGTTGACATAATGGCTCAAGAGACGAAGCTCCGCATTTTCAATCTGTACGGACCACCAAACAGAGACCTATCGCTCTCGAGTATGGAGGTCAGAGACTCCAACTGCATAGTGGTTGGAGATTTCAACAGCCACTCGGAGAGATGGGGATACTCTGACACAGACAGCAGAGGTGACGAAGTGGAAGATTGGGAGATAGATGCAAATCTCTCCCTAATCAATAGGCCGGAGGATAGCCCTAGCTTCTATTCAAGAACATGGCATACCACCTCGACTCCAGATTTGGCCTTCTCCACACAGGACATACACTATAAAATAGACCGCCAGGTGCTAAACCAACTGGCAGGTAGCGACCACAGACCGATCAGGCTAACCATTGACATGGAAGTAGGCCCACAGGAAACAAAACCGCTCCCACGTTGGAATTACAAACGAGCCGACTGGGACAGATTTGCAATCCTGACAGATGGGCTGTGTGAAACCATCAACACACGAAACACCAAAATGAAGCCCATGGTAGAGAGCCTAAGCAAGGCAATAATGCAAGCCGCCACTGAAACCATCCCAAGAGGAGCTAGGAAAAACTATAAGCCCTACTGGAATGATGAGTTACAGAAAGTGGAAGATGCAGTAACAAATGCTAGGAACATGGCAGAACGAGAAAAATCCGTGGAGGCAAACATCGCCCTCAAAGCCGCCGCGGCGAAGTACAAACACACTCTCAAGCAAACAGCAAGAGAAAGTTGGAAAAATAAAACGGAAAGTTTAAACCTGGACAAAGAAGGGAACAAGCTATGGAAGCTAGTCAGAGCCATGAACGACGAAACCCCGTCAAATAAACAAATTACTATCAAGCAAGGCGAGAACTTGATCACAGGTAAGAAAGCCGCAAACGCCTTTGTCGATCACTATGCCAGAGCAAACCACATCGAGGTCCCTGCAGATAAGCATACAGACATTAGCGAAGAGCTAAAGGGGCACGAAAACATAAATACGGCTCCTGAAGAGCACATGATGGCCAAACTAACAATGCGCGAAATGGAAGAGGCTATGAGAACACTAAAGAGAAGGAAATCTCCCGGAAAAGACGGGATAACAAACGAAATGCTGATGGGGCTGGGCCAAACAGCGAAGAAAAAACTACTATCAGTCCTGAACCAAAGCTGGAAAAGGGGTATTGTACCCCAGGCATGGAAAGATGCAATACTGGTACCAGTACCAAAAACAGGAAAGGACAAAACAGATCCGAATGGATACAGGCCCATAAGCCTACTGAGCTGTGTCGGCAAGCTGATGGAACGGATGATAAACACCAGACTGATGTGGCATCTGGAAGAAAAACGAATACTAATTCCACAGCAAGCCGGCTTTAGACAGCACAGATCCACTGAGGACCAGGTCATCCTCATAGCCCAGGAGATAGAAGATGCCTACCAGGCACAGAAACACACAGTAGCTGTTTGGGTGGATCTGGAAAAGGCATTTGACAAAGTCTGGAAGGATGGACTTAGAGTCAAGCTAAGAAGAAGTGATGTTTGTGGGAAGATGTACAAGTGGATCAACCACTACCTCAAACAAAGAACGGCCAGAGTCCAAGTACAAGGGCAGATGAGCAAAAAGGTGACACTCGAGCAGGGAGTACCCCAAGGGGGAGTACTGTCACCCACACTCTTCCTGGTATATATAAACGATATTACAGAGAATATACCAAGAAGAGTCCATAGCTCAATGTTTGCAGACGATCTGGCTATGTGGACCTCTGAAAAGAATCTCACCATAGCAAGAAATCGGATGCAAACGGCCCTAACATCGCTGGAAGAGTGGGCGAACTCATGGCTGGTCAAAATAAACGAGGAGAAAACCACGTGCACAATATTCTCGCTCTCATTAAAACCCCAAAGTACCAAATTAAGCCTAAATGGCAAAATCCTGCAGCCAAACGACAACCCAACCTATCTGGGAGTCACATTTGATCGGCGCATGACATGGAAAAGTCAGATTGAGAGAAACCGAATGAAAGCCAGAGAAAGAATGGCGATCATGAGGAAACTTGCTGGCACAAGCTGGGGAGCAGACGAAGGCATACTAAAGAAACTGTACACTGGAAGAGTGAGACCAGTTCTCGAGTATGGCATCGCGGCATGGACAACAGCAGCGAAGGCGAACTTCGATAAAGTTAACAAACTTCAAAACCAAGCCACGAGAATCATAACAGGTGGCATGAAGTCAACGCCAATTGTAGAACTTGAAAAGATTACAAAACTGCAATCCATGACCGACAGAAGAGACTGCAGAGCCCAGCTGCAGTCAGAGAAACTCCGAAGACTGACGGACCATCCAATGTACCAGAGGCTAAACAATTTGGGAACTGGGAAACTAAAGCGGAGAAACTTTGCAGAAATAGCCAAAGCAAAGATGCACGAAGATCCCATAAACGCACTAACAACACCAAAACCCATCACTACTGTACGAAAACCTACTTGGAGGCAGGATATATTTCCAGAGGTGGTAGAAAATATACCAGGTATTGCAAACAAAAACTGCCAGACCGAAAAAGAAAGGAGAGACACTACCCTAAGCTTCATAACGAAAAGCTACCCAAGCATGGACTGGACCCATGCATACACCGACGGTTCTGTAACAAACACTACACAGAACGGAGGGGCAGGAGCATTCCTGAACCTACCAAATGGCAGAAAAATAACACTGTCATTCGCTACTGGTAAGTACACAAGCAATTTCAGAGCGGAGGCAGAGGCACTGAGGGCGGCAGTGGAAGAAATGGCAACACACAGTGAAAATGAGAGCCACATAGTCTTGCTGACAGATGCTCTCGCCGTAGTCACAGCGCTAAAAAGCCAGAAAAACACTGAGCTTAATGACTTAAGAGCAGCACTCTGCAAACTGTGCCAGCTGTCCGCACCAAAAAGGGTAGTGGTACAGTGGGTTCCGTCACACTGCAACATCCAAGGCAACGAGGAGGCAGACAGACTGGCAAAAGAAGGTGCAAGGCTACCACAAACAGATACCAGTACGACGTACGAAGAGTCAAAACGGCTTATCAAAGCCAGGTACATTACCAAATGGGAAACCGAACATACTGGTTACACCAAAAACGATGCCTATTACCAGTTGAACCGAAGAGAGCAGGTCGTTGTCTTCAGACTTCGCACTGGCCACAATAGACTGAGGTACCACCTATTCAACAAATTGAAGATAGGGTGTACCGACGAATGCCCGTGCGGTACTGGTAAAATGACCACTGAACATATGCTGCAGAACTGCCCGACATACGGGGATCAGAGAGAGCAGATGTGGCCATTGCCAGTGGAACTGCAAGACAAGCTCTATGGTAGTGGCGAGAGTCTCAGGATGACCGCCGCTTTTTTCGAAAAAATAATGGTTACTGTCTGACTGTGTACGCAGAAGAAGAAGAAGAAGAAGAAGAAGAACAATGAACTGGCAACACAGACGAGAGGTGTCTTACTCGATGCAGCACGGGATCTGATCCCTAGGAAATTCTATCAGAAGCAGAACTAGATCACAGAAGGTGTGTTACAACATAGAAGGAAGAAGAAACCGAAGACAAACATGTATTTACCACAATAGCGATGAATGCAGAGATTGAACTACCGATATCAGAAGAAAGATCAGGAAAGACAAGAAACAATTCATAACAAACACTTGCAACAAAATCGAAGAACTCCAACAACATGGGAAAAAAAGAAACGTTCAAAGAAATCAGAAAATTGAAGAGAGAATCCCAACCATCACTACAGGCAATCAATGACAAGAATAGTGATGTGAGGACTGAGAACAAAGAAATTCTAGAAAGATGTAAGGAATACTGAATAGAGAGCCAGAACCCACATTGGACGAGATACGTGTAGCAATCAAAGAGATCAATAAAGGAAAGAGACGCATGCATACACATAAACCAAGCATTGTGCAAAAAAAAATTTGGTACAGTTCAGAATGGTCTGCAGAATGGAGAAGATCAGTGTATATTCCGGTACCAAAGAAAGGGAACCTAAAATGATGCACTAACTAGCGAACTATTGCCCTAATAAGCCACGTCATCAAGATATTATTATGTATTATGATGAAGGGACTAGAAAAGATAGTGGAAATTGAAATACATGAAACACAGGCAGGATTCAAATAAAGCAGAGGCACAAGAGATCTTCAATTTGAGAAACCGCTTTGAAAAATGCAGAGAATACATTGCTGACTTAAATACACGCTTCATAGATTACACCAAAGCGTTTGACTGTGTACAACATCAGCAACTGTGGCAAATAATGAAATACATAGGCTTCGTTACACATGGAAAACATCTAATAGAAACACTTGGCAGTGCCTAACAAGCCCCTGGGAGAATTAACGAACACACCTCAGATTGGTTTGAGAACCTAAAAGGTGATAGGCAGGGCTGCATCCTTTTCCAATATTTATTCAACATGTACGCGGAGAATATCAAGCGAAAGGTAAAAATAGATGAAAGTTATATCTTCTCCTTCTTCGTTCATCCTCAGATCAAGGTTCCGGTTTCTCTTACAAAGGACACCGTTGTCTCTAAGGCTGTTTTATCTCCATACAGCTTTTATCTCATATCTGCCTCACGAGACCAGTATTGTTCTCTCTTTTTCTGCGTGAGCGTGCAGCTTTGTAGGATGTGCTCCGCTGTCATGATACGCTCCACATATGGACACATGTCACCTGTCCAAATCCTCATATTGTTGTAAAGATGACCCTTTAGTCTGTTATGACCAGTTCTCAGTCTGAAGATAATGACCTGCTCTTCTCTAGTTAAATTAAAGTATTTGTCTTCTTTTCGTAAGTCGGGGTGTTGATCAACCCATTTTAATCTGAAGTTGGCTTTAACTATGGTCTTGGCCTCATTATATGTGATACTCAGGTCTATTTGCGGGGATGCTCCTCCACACTTTGCTAGTTTGTCTGCAGCTACATTGCCTTCAATATTGCAATGGGATGGGATCCACTGTATGACCAATCGTGGGTGTTCTGCTGAGAGCTGTGTCAGGGAGAACATACATTTCTCAAGATCTTCATCTTTGTGTTGTTTTAGCGTTGTTAATACTGACGCGGCATCAGAGGGGAATTCTTGGTTTTCTTGGTGGATATCTTTATCTTAGATTACAAGCTCAGCTGCGGCCTTCCACTATGGAATCTAGTCAGAGCCATGAATGAGGAAACTCCATCAAATAAACAAATTACCATCAAACAGGAAGACAACATGCTCACTGGAAAAAAACAGCAAACGCCTTTATAGAACATTATGCCAGAGCAAACCACATAGATGTCCCTACAGACAGGCACACATACCTTAGTGAAGAACAAAAGAGCCACGACAACATCAATGTGGCACCAGACATGATGGCAAAACTAACAATGAATGAAAAGGAAGAGGCCAGGAGAACTTTAAAGAAAAAGAAATCGCCCGAAAAAGATGGGGTAACATACGAGATGCTGATGGGGTTGGGCCAAACAGCAAAGAGGAAGTTACTATAAGTCCTGAACCAAAGCAGGAAAAGGGGAATTGTACCTCAGGCATGAAAAGATGCTGTACTTATACCAGTACCAAAGAAAGAAAAAGATAGAACAGATCCAAATGGATACATGCCTATCAGTCTACTGAGCTGTGTAGGAAAACTGATGGAGCGTATGATAAACACCAGACTGATGTGGCACCTGGAAGAAAAACAGATATTAATTCCACAGCAAGCAGGTTTTAGACAGCACAGATCCACTGAGGGTCAGATTACTCTCGAAGCGCAGGAAATAGAGGATGCTTACCAGGAGAAAAATCATACAGTAGCGGTTTGGGTGGATCTAGAGAGGACATTTGACAAGGTGGGGAAAGAGGGACTTGAAGTCAAGCTACGAAGAAGTGAAGTATCTGGAAAAATGTACAGATTGATCAGCCACTACCTCGAAAACAGAACAGTCAGAATTCAAGTACAAGGAAAGATGAGCAAAAATGTGACACTGGAGCAATGAGTACCCCAAAGGGGACGACTGTCACCCCCACTTTTTCTGGTGTTAATAAACAACATAATAGAGAATATATCAAGAAGAGTCCACAGCTCCATGTTTGCAGACGATCTGGCTTTGTGGACCTCTGAAGAAAATCTCATCATAGCAAACAATCGGATGCAGCAGGCCCTAACATCGCTTGAGTAGTGGGCGAAATCATGGCTGGTCAAAGTAAATGAAGAAGAAACAACATGTACGATATTCTCCCTTTCAAATGAACCACAGAACACCAAAATAAGTCTAAATGGCAAATACCTGTGGCTAAACGACAACCCAAACTACCTGGGAGTCACATTTGATCGGCGCATGACATGTAAAAATCAGATCGAGAGGAAACCGAATGAGAGCAAGACAAAGAATGGCAATCATGAGGAAACTTGCTGGCACAAGCTGGGGTGCAGACGAAAGAATACTGAAGAAACTGTACACTGGAAGAGTGAGACCAGTTCTCGAGTATGGCATTGTGGCATGGGCAACAGCAGCAAAGGCGAACTTTGATAAAATTAGCAAACTTCAAAACCAAGCCATGAGAGTTATAATAGGAGGCATGAAGTCAACGCCAATTGTAGAACTTGAAAATATTGCAAATCTGCAATTCATGACATATAGAAGAGACAGCAGAGCCCAGCAGCAAGCAGAGAAACTAAAATACTGACAGATCATCCAATGCAGCAGAGACTAAATAGATTTGGGAAAGGCAGACTAAAGCGGAGACACTTTGCAGAAATAGCCAAAGCAAAGATGAGCGAAGACCCTATGAACACCATAACAACACCAAAGCCCATCCCTACTGTACGCAAACTCACCTGGAAGCAGCATATCGTTCCAGAGGTGGTAGTAAATATACCGGGCATTGGAAACAAGTACAGCCAGCATGAAAAGGAAAGAAGAGACATAACCCTGAGGTACATAGCGAAAAACTACCCAAGCATGGACTGGACCCATGCATACACTGACGGTTCTGCAACAAACACAACACAGAAGGGAGAGTGAGGAGTATTTTTGACCCTAACAAACGGTAGAAAAATAACACTGTCAGTGGCAACTGGAAAATTCTCAAGCAATTTCAGTGAAGAGGCAGAGGCATGGAAGGTTGCAGTATAAGCAATGCTGTCAGGCGAAAATAGTGAAAGCCAGATAGTCCTGTTTACAGATGCCCTGTCCGTGGTTACAGCACTAAAAAGCCAGAAAAATACAGATCGTAATGATTTAAGAGCAGTACTCTGTCAACTATATTAGCAGTCCGCACCAAAAATAGTAGTGGCACAGTGGGTTCCATCCCACTGTAACATCCAAGGCAACGAGGAGGCAGACAGACTGGCAAAAGAAGGTGCAAGACTACCACAACCAGATTCCAGTGTGACCTACGAAGAGTCCAAAAGGCTTATTAGGGCCAAATACATGGCCAAATGGGAAAAAGAGCATACTGGCTACACACAAAAATGATGCCTACTACCAGTTGAACAGAAGAGAGCAGGTCGTGGTCTTCAGACTGCGCACAGGCCACAACAGACTGAGGTACCACCGTTTCAATAAAATGAAGATAGGTGGTACTGACGAATGCACTTGTGGCACCGGGAAAATGACCGCTGAACATCTGCTGCAAAACTGCCCGACATACGAGAAGCAGAGAAAGCACATGTGGCCATGACCAGTGGCAACACTAGATAAGCTCTATGACAGCTGCTTTCTTCAAACAAATTCAAGTTGACGTCTGACAGCGTACGAAGAAGAAGATTTACCTCGAATTGTTTTTAACACCTGCACAAATTAACAGTCATCTAACAATATACATGTTTCTATCTCTATATCTGTTCTACATCCTCTCTCTCTTTCTCTCTCTCTCTTTCTCTCGCTCTACTTTGGTCTTATTGTTTCTCTGTACTCTCAACAATCAATGCTGACTACCAACTAATGTGTGACAAATATGAACTGCTGTGATCATATAAGACATTCCAATGTACCCCGCCCACTACCAGTTAAAGGCCAATACCAAATACAGAAGGGATTGGAGCTCACGAACAAAAACATACATTGAGAACGTGCCAACCGTAGCGAGCGACAATCTGCCCAACAAACTGTTGATTTGGTCAAGGAAAGAATGTCAGAATACAAACACAGCCAACTTGCTGTTTACATTCATGGATACATCAAGTAATACAAATATACTGTAGTCGGGGATGCTGTGGTAGAAACTTCTCTATAAGAGGTTTCAGCTTTTATCAGATGGGGGTAGCCAGTTCCCTTCCTCGATGTCTTGGCTTACAATATCACTGATATATATAGTGTTGTCTTATGTTTCCTTTAATAACATGTCTTAATGGGAATCACACTTTTTCTTCTGCTTATAACACGAAATAATCAGTCCTTCATGGTTGTATGCTTAAACATCTATCTAATTGTTCTATTGTAGGTCAATGACCAATGTTTTGTTATTATTATTGTCATGATTATCATCATCATCATCATCATCATCTTCTATCAACTTGTGTCGTTAGAAGGCGTGGAAGGGGGTGTAGTTTTATGTCGTGTGCCATCTTCGTCGCCGATGTTGTTGACATTCAGTGTTTATTTAAACATAGCAAGGGACATAACCAAACAAATACAAAAAATATATAATTAAGAGTTATCCCATCATAAAAAACTTGCGTGAGAGGTTCTGGCTTGGGCGTCTCCCCTCTTTATCCAGGTTACAAACCTTAGAACGAGTGAGCTATGGCCCTACACCAGAACCACATGGACGTGTACATTGGCATCTGTACACTGAAGGCGATAGGTGTTAATTATCCACCCGACCAAATTTCTCACGCTTGTTGTCGTCCTCGTGCACGACATATGGGGAGGAACAGCTCGCGACCCCGGGCGCTCGTCGGCGACGATTGTGACAGCAAAGCCGTGCTTATCACAAGAACTGAACCTTGAACCTTGACCGGCGTCGAAGTCATGGAGCGAACTAGACAAGTAACTGGCAGAAGACAACACTGGCTGCTCCTGTAGCTGTTAATAGTAAGGTTAGAGTTAGCATATATGCTGATGCCTGTTTAAGTTAGCTCTGTTGTGGTAACAGCGACTCGCATATTGTTTTTAAAATGAATTTAATAATATTCATAAAATGCAAATAAATGTTAGAAATTTCCGGATGGTAAATTTCGTATGGTATGCTCCATTAAACGCAACCTTAACTATTAGAAGTATTTGCTTTATTTTCATGTAATTATTAAATGATGTATATTATTGTAGTGCATTTATTACATCCCTTTCTTTTGAATACATTGCCCTTATGACGAAGTAATCATTGTCCGTGTAAATACAGTTCACTACTAGACCGTGAAACTGCTATCTAGCTAATCGAAGATCCTGTGCTGAAAGTTGTTTATGGTTAAGCGTGCTTATATTCCGTGTGTGCTACTTTTAAATTGTTCAAGCTTGGATTTAATGATATGTAAGCAAATGTATGTAGACTTTTATGTTATAAATTTCTCTAACATACCATCTGTAGATTGTTAATCTCATTGTACGCATCCAAATTTTAAACTGTATATTTTTTAGAACAGGACACCCATTACCATTATTTTAATAACACTAGCCATATGGAATATTGCATGTTTACTGCTGGCTGAATATATGTAGACATAATATTCATAATGTGGCATAGGAAATACATAAACATTAAATTGAACCTTATTCCAGTGTGTGTTTGTTTCTTGTTTATTTCTTTATTTCACAAGACGCATAAGTTGCCATATTAACGAATGTAAACAAACAGATATTAAAGTACACATTCCTAAAGCCCAGGTATTGATAAAATTGCTCTTTGCTGTCACTCTGTGTATATATGATATATTCGAATACTGGCACTATTTACATACACCAAATTGAAAGCATGGTAGTAATACATATCTTATTATTTTAAACATACATTTTTGTAGGAATGCACATATTTCTTTACGTTTGTGTGTGCGTGTGTGTACAACTGTGTAAAACCCTACAGTATTGACATATTTCCAAAACTACTTATTACGTACTGTTCCTACTGGCATTATAAATGCAGCTCTAGAATTGATTGCAAAACACCTTTGTTTGGTTCTGTTGTTGTTGATTCAGCAATTAAGCAAATACATACAAAGTAGGAGTTTAGCTTGTTTGAAAATGCCAGTATGTGTGCAAACCGTTGAAGGGTTTGAGAGTTGATAATGCTATTGTGGTTAACATGTGGACGGTAAGATTATATGTACGAACGTAAATATTGTTGTGTGTGTATTAACATATGGATAGTAAGATACTGTGTAGAAGATTAAAGCTTGGTGTCAGTCTGTTAATATGTTATTAGTGAGAAACTATGTAGGACATTAAAGCTCTGCGTTAGACTGCTAACAAGCTTGCGGTTGGTGTGCTAACATGTGAATATTAAAATATCATGTAGAAGATTAAAGCTTGGTGTCAATATGCTAATATGTTGATAGTGAGATACTATGTAGGACATCAAAGCTCTGCGTTAGACTGCTAACAAGCTTGCTGTTGGGGTGTTAACATGTGAATAGTAAAATATCATGTAGAAGATTAAAGCTTGGTGTCAATGGGCTAATATGTTGATAGTGAGATACTATGTAGGACATTAAAGCTGAGTGTTCGTCTACTAACATGTGGATAGTAAGATATTTTCAAGACAGTAAATCTCCAAGTGGGTTTGCATCTGTTGATTTGTAAATAGTAAGACCTTATGTAAGAGATTAAAGCTCAGTAGCTGATTCCTAACATGTGGATAGTAAGATAATACGTACACCATTAAATCTTAGTGTCTATCTGTTAATATGTAGATAAAGAGATAATATGTAGGACATTAAAACTCAATTTTAGTCCTCTAGCATGCGAAAATTCTTCTTTCCTCTTTGCGTTCAAGATCCTTTGGTCATGTTATATCTGCAAGCCAGTAATCATGATGCAGTCCATAATCTTTACCAGGACATAGTGGCTGCACCATAGCTTTTCCCTCAGCTCTGCATCCTTTGGTATCTCATTTCACTAAAACACGGTGAAAGTAAAATGCTATGTAGAACACACATTTTGGTGTTGGTCTGTTAATTTATGGATTGTAGGTACTATGTAAGACTGTAAAATTACATGGCGGTCTATATCTGTTGCCATGTGGATAGTAAAGTAATATGTAAGGTATCCAATCTTAGTATTGGTCAGTTATCAAATGGATTGTAAGATAATATTCAGGGTATCAAATCTTGTTGCTGGTCTGTTAACATCTGGAGGGTAAGATAATATGTAGGGTATCAAATCTCGGTTCTGGTCTGTTAACATGTGAATGGTATAATAATATTTAGGGTAGCAAATCTTGGTGCTGGTCTATTAACATGTGGGTGGTAAGATAATATGTAGGGTATCAAATCTCGGTGCTGGTCTGTTAACATATGGATGGTAAAATAATATGTAGGGTATCAAATCTTGGTGCTGGTTTGTTAACATGTGGATGGTAAGATAATATTTAGGGTAGCAAATCTTGGTGCTGGTCTGTTAACATGTGGGTGGTAAGATAATATGTAGGGTATCAAAGCTTGGTGCTGGACTGTTAACATGTGGATGGTAATATAGTATGTATAACAGTAAAGCTAAGTGTTTTTCTGACATGGGGATTCAAAGATAAAATGTAGGGCATTGAAGCACAGTGTGGATCTATTAACATGTGATTAGTAGTATAATATGTACAAAATTAACGGTCATGGTCAGTTTGTTTAGAGGTGGAAAGTAAGATACTATGTGGGACAGTAGAGTTTGTTGTCGGTCTACTTCTTTTGTCCTGTGAATATCAAGATAATATAAAGGACATTGAACCACTGTGTCATTCTGTGTGCACGGTGATAGTCAGATAAAATAATTAAGTCTATTGCTTCTCTTTCTTTGAGGAAAGGAATATATTTTTATTTTGGCTAAAAGGCTCAGTGTGGGTTTGTTAATGTATTGATAGTAAAAATTTATTTAGAACATTACAGCTCGTTGATGGTCTATTGACATGGGGCCAGCAGGATGCTGTTTAGGACATTTATTCTTGGTGTCTGTATGTTAACAAATGGAAGGTAACACACTGTATACGACAGAAAAGCTCAGTGTTGGTCTGTTAATACATGTGAACTGTAAGATATTGTGTAGGACACGTGTTCTCTGTGTTTGTCTGTAAACATGATGATTAGTAAGATATTATGTATGACATTACAGCTCAGTGTTGCTGTTTTATCAAGGGGAAAGATAATATATACAACCTTATATCTCGGTTGTTATGCGTTAACATTTGAATATTAAGAAAATATGTAGGACATGAAAGCTCACTGTTCATTTGCTAGCAAGTGGATAGTTCAATACTATGAGGTAAAGTAATGCTAGCTGTCATTCTGTTAACACACGGATAGTAAGATACTATGTAGGACATTACTGCTGTGTGTTGGTATTTTGACCTGGGGATAGTAAGATACTATAAAGGACATTATAGATCAGTGTTGGTCTGTTAACAAGCGGAGAGTAAGATACTATGTAGGACATTACTGCTCAGTTTTGGTCTGTTTACCTGGGGGAAAAAATATACTATGTAGGACACCTATTCATGAGGTTGGTCTGTTTTCATGTGAATAGTGAGAAAATATATACAACATTATTTCTCAGTTGATGTATATTAACATGTGGATATTAAGAAAATAAGTAGGACATGAAAGTTCACTGTCTGTGTGTTAAGAAGTGGATAGTTTGATGTTATGTAGAAAAGTGAAGCTCGCTTTCATTCTGTTATAACGTGTGGATAGTAAAACAATAGGTAGGACATCAAAGATTTGTGTCAGACTGCTATCTTTGGGACAGAAAGATAAAAAGTAGGTCATTTAAGCTCTGTGTCAGTATGTTAACTTCTGTACAGTAAGATTACATGTAGGACATTAATAAATGGGAATGGTTTGTAAACATGCAAACAGTTTAATACTACATAGGACAATAAAGCTCAGTGTCTATCTGCTAACAGTTGTATAGTTAGATACTATGTACGTCATCTATGCCAAAAGCTCGTTGTTCGGCTATTAACATGCAAATTAGTAATGTACTATGTAGGACATTACAGCCTGCTAAGATAGGGATAGTATGATACTTTACAGGACAATTATCGTGGTGTCCATCTGTTAATATACAGACAGTAAAATACTACAAAGGACCTTAAAGCTCGGTGTTAGCCTTCATCTTTTGTCATGCTGATACTAAGATACTATATATGAGATTAAAAACCAGAGTTGGTCTGTTAAAGTGGCGTCAGTGAGATACTTTATAGGACCGTCAAGCTCAGTTTAGATCTGTTAAAGTGGAGTCAGTAAGATATTATGTAGGACACTAATGCTTTTAGGTAGATTTGTTAACATGGGGATTGTAAGATGCTATGCAGGACAGTAAAGTTAGGTGACTGTTCATGTATGTTACTGTTGGGATACTCAGATAGTATGCTAATATGTAAACAGTAAGATGCTATGTATTGCATTAAATCTCAGAATCGGTTGGTTACATGAGGACATAAAGATATTATATAGGACACTGAAGCTTAGTGTAATTTTGTTGACATGGTGACAGTTTTTTTTTTTTTTAGTTCGCCTTATTTCTCTAATCCCCAAGGTGGTGTACATTGTACTGTGGTTTTTATTTTGCGCCTGTCGGCCAAGTGCATGCATTTTATGTAAGGATCTGCTTCCTCTTGCATTTTCTAAGGATTCGCTTCCCCGGGGTAACGGCCTGTGCTATGATGGGGATTGAACCCAGTACCTTTGGGTTTTGAGTCGTGCCACTTAACCACTAGGCCACACTGTCCCCATGGTGACAGTAAGATAACATGTAGGATATTAGCGTATAGCATCGGTCTGTTAACATTTAGGTAGTAAGATTATATGTAGTACATTACAGCTTGATATTAGGTCTGCTAACAGTTAGAAAGAAAGATTTTATATTAGGACATTACAGCTTGGTGTTGGTCTGTTGACATGGAGACTGTAAAATGCTGTGGATGACATTAAAACATGTGGATAGTACAATATCATGTAGGATAGCAAGGCTCAGAGTCAGGCTGATGACATGGGTACAGTAAGATATCTTCTTCGATGTATGCTGTTAGATATCAAAGTGAATTTATTGAAGAAGAAGAAGAAGTAAAATATTGTGCAGGACATTAAAACTTACTGTCGGTTTGTTTACATGTGGATAGTAAGATATTATTTTTAACAGTAAAGCTTGGTGTCTGCCTGTTAACATGTGGATAGTAAGATAACATTTTTTGTTAAGATAAATTGTCTTTCTTGCCCACTTCTATAACTTTCATTTAAGCAAATTGTCCTCACCGCTCACTTTTAGAACTTTCATTAAAGTAAATTGTCCTCACCCCCCCCCCCCCCCCCCCTATTATAACTTTCATTTAGGTAAAATTATCCTTGCCGCCCACTTTTATCAATTTCAATAGGATAAATTGTCCTAACCGCAAATTTTTATAACTTTCATTTGGGTAAATTGTCTTTACCGCTAACTTTTATGACTTTCATTTGGGTAAATTCTACTTTCCGCCCACTTTTATGACTTTCAATTGGGTAAATTATCCTTACCGCCCCCATTTATAACCTCTCATTTAGGTAAATTGTCCTTACCGCCCACATTTATAATCTTTCAATTGGGTAAATTGTCCTTACCGCCTACATTTATAACTTTCATTTCACTAAATTGACCTTACCGCCCACTTTTATAATTACTAGAGGGTAAATTGTCCTTACCACTGACTTTTATAATTTCATAAGGGTAATTTGTCCTTACCACCGAGCTTGTATAACTTTCATTTGGGTAAATTGTCTTTACCGCTAACTTTTATGACTTTCATTTAGGTAAATTGTTCTTAAAGTCTACTTTTATGACTTTCATTTGGGAAAATTGTCCTTACCGCCCCAATTTATAACATCTAACTTAGGTAAATTGTCCTTACCGCCCACATTTATAATCTTTCTATTGGCTAATTTGTCCTTATCGCCCAGCTTGTATAACTTTCATTTGGGTAAATTGTCTTTTCCACGAATTTTTATGTCTTGCTTTTGGGTAAATTGTACCTACCACCCACATTTATAACCTTTCATTTAGGTAAATTGTTCTTACCGCCCACTTTAATAACTTTTGTGAAAGTAAATTCGTCTAACCGCCCACTTTTATCAATTTCAATAGGGTAAATTGTCTTAACCGCATAATTTTATAACTTTCATTTGGGTAAATTATCTTTACCGCTAACTTTTATGACTTTCATTTGCATAAATTGTTATTACCGGCCCCATTTATAACCTTTGATTTGGGTAAATTGTACTTACCGCCTACATTTAAAACTTTGATTTCACTAAATTGACCTTATCCTCAACTTTTATAATTACTAGAGGGTAAATTGTCCTTACCGCCCACTTGTATAACTTTCATTTGTGTAAATTGTCTTTTCCACCCATTTTTATGACTTTCATTTTGTAAATTGTCTTTTCCACCCATTTCTATGACTTTCATTTGGGTAAATTGTCTTTTCCACCCATTTTTATGACTTTCATTTTGGGTAAATTGTACTTACCGCTGACTTTTATTATTTCGAAAGGGTAAATTGTTCTTACTGCTGACTTTTATAATTTAATAAGGGTAAATTGTCCTTACCGCCCACTTGTATAACTTTCAATTGGGTAAATTGTCTTTTCCACCCACTTTTATGATTTTCATTTGGGTAAATTCTACTTTCCGCCCACTTTTATGACTTTCAATTGGGTAAATTATCCTTACCGCCCCCATTTATAACCTTTCATTTGGGTAAATTGTCTTTACCGCCCACTTTTATTACCTTTAATTTTGGTAAATTGTCTTTACCACCCAGATTTATAACTTTCATTTCGCTAAACTGTCCTTACCACCCATGTTTATAATTTCGTGAGGGTAAATTGTCCTTACCGCCCACATGTATAACTTTCATTTGGCTAAATTGTTCTTACCACCCACTTCTATAACTTTCGCTATGACAATTTTAATTAACAGCCCACTTTTAGAACTTTTGTTAAGATAAATTGTCCTCACCGCTCACTTTTAGAACTTTTTTGAGTGTTAGTAAAATGTTTCTTCCTCAGACGTCAGATCAATGGAACACTTTGTATGGCACTAAACAACTAACATTCATGTGCAGATGCCATTACATGGCATTTGGTAGAAGGACAAGAGCCCTGATGCTTCTGGATCGGTAACAATGTATGGTCAAGCAAAACATACTGATCGGACATGTTAGTCAAGGTCAGGTAAATAACAGTAAAACAATCAGAAATGGTTAGAAACAGGCTTACTTTCAAATGAGCCAGTCGATGCTTCAGATTGGATCCACTACTAGGGGATTACATGTATACATTTTGATTTGCCTTTTATTATTTTATAGGTCTAGCGATATTGGGAGCTTAATGTCTGAGTAGCAGCATGTTACTTTGTCGCTTTGTGCAATTACAATAAAAACACATGATTCTCTTTACAAGCAACATCTTACCTCTAACCCACTGTATGACCGGTGTACTACAGTAAACATCCCGAGTGGCCAGCATGGGTCTGTGAATTACAAGGACAAGAATAACACCACTGGCCCCAGAGAGTATGTCGAAAGAAGGGATTACCTGTATGACATGGCATAACACATGTCATGGTTAGGTGGTTTGTTAAGAGCAGCATAGATGGCACCTTACAGACTTAGGGTTAATTTTGCTCTAGTGTATAGAGTCTATTAAGATGGACCTGCACATTCTGTTATCACAACTCCGCCACCTTTGTCCCAATGCAGAAGAGCAATAAGCTGCTCGAGCCTAGCCCGTTAAGCAGGAAATCCTCATCCCGGCTACTTCCAGCTCAATCCAGAGCTAGGACCTACACCTGGACATCTGCCCTTGTAGAAGTACAGGTCCCCTAAGGGGACCCACACATGAACATTTGCCCATGTAGAAGCACAGGTCGACTAAGACTAAGACTACAGTAAACACAATCATCTTATACAAATATTTCTTTTATTTGCAGGTTGTCTACTTTTGACACCACACGAAACACAAGACCTCACCACTAATGGAGTCGTCCGTGAGGTCACCCGTGGAACAACTGCCAGAAACATTTCGCCTCTGCTCCATCTGTCCTCCACCTTAGCGGGTCATCTTTCGTCTCGGCACAGCCCCCATGACAGCAGTACACAGTTTCCAGTTATGTCCATCATATGCCGACAAAAGAAGTAGCATTTGGCAACAGCCAGTGTCCTTCCACAAGAAGCTGTACGGAAGTGCACTGAGACTCAAGTCGACTGCTGCCTTTGTTAGAGTCATTGAAGTCGAGGTCTGAAGACGAACGAGGACGATCTATCTTCTTGTCTTTATCGACCCAGCTGGAGCACAACAGTACCAGCACAGTCGACCTTCATCAAGAAGCCTGCGGCAAAGAACTGTGCATGCTCTTACAGTAGGGGTTTCTGTAACAATGTGCTTGCATGATGAGGTTGCTAGTCTCAAGCACAATTCTCTTCAGTCACGCCTTTCAATGCATGCATGGTCCAATCAACCAAATCAAGATCCCGCTTCTCCATTTGTTGAAACACAGGTCCAAATGGGAAACAGAACATGCTGGCTACACAAAAAAACGATGCCTATTACCAGTTGAACAGAAGAGAGCAGATCGTGGTCTTCAGACTTCGCACTGGCCACAATAGACTGAGGTACCACCTATTCAATAAATTGAAGATAGGTGGCACTGACGAATGCACATGCGGTACTGGCAAAAATTCCCACTGAACATCTGCTGCAAAACTGACCGACATACGTGGATCAGAGAAAGCAGATGTGGCCATCACCAGTGGCAACACTAGACAAGCTCTATGGCAGTGTCGACAGCCTCAGGATGACTGCTGCTTTTTTCGAAAAAAATAAAGGTTGACGCCTGACAGCGTACGAAGAAGAAGAAGAAGAAGAAGAAGAAGAAAAAAAGGTCCATCACTGTATTTGGCTTCCCATTACGAGCTATTAGGAAATACTTGTTCTAGTAATTTGTAGTAATGTAGCAAAAATTGACACATTAATGCACAACCTTTAGCGGCATCTTACAACATGTCGTCATCATGTAGCATGCCCTTTATAGAACGTCGCTCCTATAACAGTCTGTCTGAAAGCAACTCATTCCCTTGCTAGAACTCTAGCCTCCGCCACAGTCATACCATGGCATTCCTGGATATCTTGGTACCATCGTCCTCTTCGTCTACCCCTTCCTCTTTTACCTGGTACGATAATTTCCAACACTGTTCTCTTGAGACTTGTGTGTCTTGATCTTCTTCATCTTCTTCTTCGTACGCTGTCAGACGACAACTTGAATTTGTACGAAGAAAGCAGCAGTCGTCCTAAGGTTGTCGACACTGCCATAGAGCTTGTCTAGTGTTGGCATTGGTGATGGCCACGTGTGCTTTCTCTGGTCCTCGTATGTCGGACAATTTTGCAGCAGATGTTCAGCGGTCATTTTCTCTGTACCACAGGGTCAGTAGCACCTATCTTCAGTTTATTGAATAGATGGTACCTCAGTCTATTGTGGCCTGTTCGGAGTCTGAAGACTGCCACCGGCTCTCTTCTCATCAACTGGTAATAAGCATCATGTGGTGTGTAGCCAGTATGCTCTGTTTCCCATTTGTATCTGGCCCTAATAAGCCTTTTGGACTCTTCATAGGACACACTAGAATCAGCTTGTGGTAACCTTGCGCCTTCTTTTGCTAGTCTGTCTGCCTCCTCGTTGCGTTGAATGTTACAGTGGGATGAGACTCACTGTACTACTACTTTATTGGGTGTGGACTGCTGGCATAGTTAACAGAGTACTGCTCTTAAGTCATTAAGTTCTGTATGTTTCTGGCTTTTTAATGCAGTATCCACGGACATGGCATCTGTAAACAGGACTATCTGACTTTCGTGTGTCTTGATCTGACCAAAGTATTTGCATTTTCAAACAAAAACAACAACATGTAATGAATGAAATAATTTGTCCTATTGTCTTCATCACCCAGGAGAAATAAATACATCGCCTGCCAAGACATTTGTTGTCCTTGACTTATTGTGGCAGTATTAATCAACGGTTATATTCTGTCATTCCCAGGAATCGGTTCCGGGGTCCACTGGGGGATGCTATCTTATTGATAGACGTTAAACAAGCAACGACAACGATAGTATTGATATCAATTTGTATTTAATGTCATCATCATCTGGTTGATCTCTCCCAAGACTGGTTGTAGGGTTGTCTGATTATGTCTCTCCATTTGACTCTATCCTGTAGTTGATCAGTCCTAAGACTGGTTGTTAGGTTGTGTGATTATGTCTCTCCATTTGACTCTATCCTCTGGTTGATCTGTCATCAGAATGGTTGTAAGGTTTTCTGAGTACGCCTCTTCATTTGACCATATCCTCGGTAGTTCTCATCATTCCAGCAAAAGTTGATACTTTAATGTCCCTGTATGCCTGAGATGTAAAGATGAGTCTTGGTCGCCCCATTCTTTCTTCCCTTTAATCTTGCCCTCTAGTATCTTCTCTAGAAGACTTTCTTGTCTCATATTGTGACCCAGCCAACTTAACCAACGTTTTTGTACAAAATGGAATATTTGTTTTTGTGCGCCCACTTCAGTTAGTATATTCTATCATTACATCTTCTTTCTGTCCAACTAGCGCTTTCCTTTAACTTTGACTTTCTATTACAACTCCGCATAACCTTGTCCATCATCATCTCAGAATATGCGCCGTAGAGACCTGGTGCAAGCGAGTAGCCCTGTCTTATGGAAACTAGACCATTAAGATCTTCTGATATTGAAATAATCGGCTCTTAATTTTCATCCAGGTTCTGGATTAACCTTAATGAGTGTTCTTTCTATGTATGAAGGTCATTAGAAAGTGCTCATAAGTGGCGGAGGAGCTACCATGGCTTGCTAACAAAACATGTCTGTAAACAGATCCCTCGGGTCGTAAGCCTATGGGATGTGAGCTCATTAAAAATACGTGCTGAATATAGATTCACCAGGCTGTAAGGTGCAAAACACAGAACGGGGAAACAAATATGTGACTTTGCAGTTTTTTCTATAGTATTTCATTATTTTTTTTAAATATTTGATTAAAACGAGATAAGTCAGTAAGTAGGTCACATACTAAATTTGGATATCTGTCAAATGTAGTTGCTGGTTTCTAAATGTGTCAATGGGGACTAGGAGGCCGCAACATCCAGTTTTGTGATTACTTAAGTAACAGACACTAGGGGACCGCAACATGCAGTTTTGTGATTACTTATGTAACATACTTTAGGTACCGCAACATCCAGTTTTGTGAATACTTAGGTGACAGACACTAGGGGGCAGCAACATCCAGTTTTGTGATTACTTAGGTAACAGACACTAGGGGACCGCAACATCCAGTTTTGTGATTACATAGGTAACAGACGCTAGGTGTCGCATGTATGTGCGCAGCACAGAAACACAATGTCATCCATACTCACAGAGCCAACATCAATAATAGCATCCTGTAGTGTAGTTGGTTTTATTTGGAATTTGGGGGGTGAGGGGGGGGGGGGGGCTGTCGAGGACTTCTAAGGATATGGAAAAGGAAATGATTTCTGACTGTCGATAAATTCCCAAAATGGCGCGACATCATTGTTGATTAAGCTTGACCTGGTCGTCCCTTTCAGATTGCAATAGAGGGATCTGTGCAGCGGGTGTGCGAGAACTAACAGGCCAGTAATGATAGACATTGTAGCAAATTTAACATAGGGATCTGTTCCGCGGGTGTGCGAGAACTAACAGACCAGTGGTGATAGCCAGTGTAGCAAATGTAATAGTGTTCGCATAGTTTAGTCTACATTATAATGCATGATCGATTGAATTTCCTGAAAGTGTGCTCACTGTGTATACGCAGATTAGTGACTGTAAATACAAAATGAACCGAACGGGATCTTTTCCTTGCGATGATAAAGAGACGGAATAAGTGTATCAATGTTTGCGCAAATTATATGGAGAAATAAGGTACAATATAATCTCATCAATATATGCTTTTCAAATTTGTATATCATTTTTTTTAATGTATCCAGTTGTGACATATTTACTGACGGGCTCTCATAGAACGGAGAACATGTTCTCTAACACTGTCAACTCGTTAAGAGGAGCAGAATGATAGCATGGTCCTTCTGAATCCATCTGAGGAATATACTGCATGGGGATCACTGACGCCTGAGACAGACCAGCAAGTTTGGAGAGAGATGTACAGTAGACCTGAGACAGACCACCAAGTTTGGAGAGAGATTTACAGTAGACTTGAGAGAGACGAGCACGTTTCGAGAGAGATGTACAGTAGAGCTGAGACAGACCACCAAGTTTGGAGAGAGATGTACAGTAGACCTGAGACAGACCACCAAGTTTGGAGACAGATGTACAGTAGACCTGAGACAGAACACCAAGTTTGGAGAGAGATGTACAGTAGTCCTGAGACAGACCACCAAGTTTTGAGAGAGATGTACAGTAGACCTGAGACAGACCAACACGTTTGGAGAGAGATGAACAGTAGACCTGAGACAGACCACCAAGTTTGGAGAGAGATTTACAGTAGACTTGAGAGAGACCAGCACGTTTCGAGAGAGATGTACAGTAGACCTGAGACAGACCACCAAGTTTGGAGAGAGATTTACAGTAGACTTGAGAGAGACGAGCACGTTTCGAGAGAGATGTAAGTAGAGCTGAGACAGACCACCAAGTTTGGAGAGAGATGTACAGTAGACCTGAGACAGACCCCCAAGTTTTGAGAGAGATGTACAGTAGACCTGAGACAGACCACCACGTTAGGAGAGAGATGTACAGTAGACCTGAGACAAACTAATTGAAAGTTGATCATTTGGAACATGTTCTTGACCTTTGACTCAGCAAATGATTTGTTCATATTTATTTCCATGTTCGATTTTCAATATTTGATCATCTTTGTTTGGCAGTTACTGATGTGTTCTGATAAATGCAAATACAATTATTTTTTTGTTACGTTTGGGATAGTTTGTTCTGGTCATCTTGTATGTGTGCGACCGACTTTTTTTTCTTCTTCTTTTTTTCGTCAACTTCTTCCTTACTCATTGAAAACACCATTGAAGTAGGAAATATATTCCAAGTATTGATGCCGGCACACGAGCATATGTCATTCAATGAACTGGCAACACAGACGAGAGGTGTCTTACTCGATGCAGCACGGGATCTGATCCCTAGGAAATTCTATCAGAAGCAGAACTAGATCACAGAAGGTGTGTTACAACATAGAAGGAAGAAGAAACCGAAGACAAACATGTATTTACCACAATAGCGATGAATGCAGAGATTGAACTACCGATATCAGAAGAAAGATCAGGAAAGACAAGAAACAATTCATAACAAACACTTGCAACAAAAATCGAAGAACTCCAACAACATGGGAAAAAAAGAAACGTTCAAAGAAATTAGAAAATTGAAGAGAGAATCCCAACCATCACTACAGGCAATCAATGACAAGAATAGTGATGTGAGGACTGAGAACAAAGAAATTCTAGAAAGATGTAAGGAATACTGAATAGAGAGCCAGAACCCACATTGGACGAGATACGTGTAGCAATCAAAGAGATGAATAAAGGAAAGAGACGCATGCATACACATAAACCAAGTATCGTGCAAAAAAAATTTGGTACAGTTCAGAATGGTCTGCAGAATGGAGAAGATCAGTGTATATTCCGGTACCAAAGAAAGGGAACCTAAAATGATGCTTTAACTAGCGAACTATTGCCCTAATAAGCCACGTCATCAAGATATTATTATGTATTATGATGAAGGGACTAGAAAAGATAGTGGAAATTGAAATACATGAAACACAGGCAGGATTCAAATGAAGCAGCGGCATAAGAGATCTTCAATTTGAGAAACCGCTTTGAAAAATGCAGAGAATACATTGCTGACCTAAATACACGCTTCATAGATTACACCAAAGCGTTTGACTGTGTACAACATCAGCAACTGTGGCAAATAATGAAATACATAGGCTTCGTTACACATGGAAAACATCTAATAGAAACACTTGGCAGTGCCTAACAAGCCCCTGTGAGAATTAACGAATACACCTCAGATTGGTTTGAGAACCTAAAAGGTGATAGGCAGGGCTGCATCCTTTTTCAATATTTATTCTTCTTCTTCTGCGTACACAGTCAGACAGTAACCATTATTTTCTCGAAAAAAGCGGCGGTCATCCTGAGACTCTCGCCACTACCATAGAGCTTGTCTTGCAGTTCCACTGGCAATGGCCACATCTGCTCTCTCTGATCCTCGTATGTCGGGCAGTTCTGCAGCAGATGTTCAGTGGTCATTTTACCAGTACCGCACGGGCATTCGTCGGTACACCCTATCTTCAATTTGTTGAATAGGTGGTACCTCAGTCTGTTGTGGCCAGTGCGAAGTCTGAAGACAACGACCTGCTCTCTTCGGTTCAACTGGTAATAGGCATCGTTTTTGGTGTAACCAGTATGTTCGGTTTCCCATTTGGTCATGTATCTGGCTTTGATAAGCCGTTTTGACTCTTCGTACGTCATACTGGTATCTGTTTGTGGTAGCCTTGCACCTTCTTTTGCCAGTCTGTCTGCCTCCTCGTTGCCTTGGATGTTGCAGTGTGACGGAACCCACTGTACCACTACCCTTTTTGGTGCGGACTGCTGGCACAGTTTGCAGAGTGCTGCTCTTAAGTCATTAAGCTCAGTGTTTTTCTGGCTTTTTAGCGCTGTGACTACTTCGAGAGCATCTGTCAGCAGGACTATATGGCTCTCATTTTCACTGTATGTTACCATTTCTTCCACTGCCGCCCTCAGTGCCTCTGCCTCTGCTCTGAAATTGCTTGTGTACTTACCAGTAGCGAATGACAGTGTTATTTTTCTGCCATTTGGTAGGTTCAGGAATGCTCCTGCCCCTCCGTTCTGTGTAGTGTTTGTTACAGAACCGTCGGTGTATGCATGGGTCCAGTCCATGCTTGGGTAGCTTTTCGTTAAGAAGCTTAGGGTAGTGTCTCTCCTTTCTTTTTCACTCTGGCAGTTTTTGTTTGCAATACCTGGTATATTTCCTACCACCTCTGGAAATATATCCTGCCTCCAAGTAGGTTTTCGTACAGTAGTGATGGGTTTTGGTGTTGTTAATGCGTTTATGGGATCTTCGTGCATCTTTGCTTTGGCTATTTCTGCAAAGTTTCTCCGCTTTAGTTTCCCATTTCCCAAATTGTTTAGTCTCTGGTACATTGGATGGTCCGTCAGTCTTCTGAGTTTCTCTGACTGCAGCTGGGCTCTGCAGTCTCTTCTATCGGTCATGGATTGCAATTTTGTAATCTTTTCAAGTTCTACAATTGGCGTTGACTTCATGCCACCTGTTATAATTCTCATGGCTTGGTTTTGAAGTTTGTTAACTTTATCGAAGTTCGCCTTCGCTGCGGTTGTCCGTGCCGCAATGCCATACTCGAGAACTGGTCTCACTCTTCCAGTGTACAGTTTCTTTAGTATGCCTTCGTCTGCTCCCCAGCTTGTGCCAGCAAGTTTCCTCATGATCGCCATTCTTTCTCTGGCTTTCATTCGGTTTCTCTCAATCTGACTTTTCCATGGCATGCGCCGATCAAATGTGACTCCCAGATAGGTTGGGTTGTCGTTTGGCTGCAGGATTTTGCCATTCAGACTTAATTTGGTACTTTGGGGTTTTAATGAGAGCGAGAATATTGTGCACGTGGTTTTCTCCTCGTTTATTTTGACCAGCCATGAGTTCGCCCACTCTTCCAGCGATGTTAGGGCCGTCTGCATCCGATTTCTTGCTATGGTGAGATTCTTTTCAGAGGTCCACATAGCCAGATCGTCTGCAAACATTGAGCTATGGACTCTTCTTTGTATATTCTCTGTAATATCGTTTATATATACCAGGAAGAGTGTGGGTGACAATACTCCCCCTTGGGGTACTCCCTGCTCGAGTGTCACCTTTTTGCTCATCTGCCCTTGTACTTGGACTCTGGCCGTTCTTTGTTTGAGGTAGTGGTTGATCCACTTGTACATCTTCCCACAGACATCACTTCTTCTTAGCTTGACTCTAAGTCCATCCTTCCAGACTTTGTCAAATGCCTTTTCCAGATCCACCCAAACAGCTACTGTGTGTTTCTGTGCCTGGTAGGCATCTTCTATCTCCTGGGCTATGAGGATGACCTGGTCCTCAGTGGATCTGTGCTGTCTAAAGCCGGCTTGCTGTGGAATTAGTATTCGTTTTTCTTCTAGATGCCACATCAGTCTGGTGTTTATCATCCGTTCCATCAGCTTGCCGACACAGCTCAGTAGGCTTATGGGCCTGTATCCATTTGGATCTGTTTTGTCCTTCCCTGTTTTTGGTACTGGTACCAGTATTGCATTTTTCCATGCCTGGGGTACAATACCCCTTTTCCAGCTTTGGTT
Organism: Ariolimax columbianus; assembly: GCA_036924085.1. Lineage (NCBI taxonomy): Eukaryota > Metazoa > Mollusca > Gastropoda > Stylommatophora > Arionidae > Ariolimax > Ariolimax columbianus. The sequence goes on along the minus strand of JAVGWX010000025.1, from coordinate 12,467,092 downwards.
CAGGACTGATAGTAGTTTCTTCTTCGCTGTTTGGCCCAGCCCCATCAGCATTTCGTTTGTTATCCCGTCTTTTCCGGGAGATTTCCTTTTCTTTAGTGTTCTCATAGCCTTTTCCATTTCGCGCATTGATAGTTTGGCCATCATGTGCTCTTCAGGAGCCGTATTTATGTTTTCGTGTCCCTTTAGCTCTTCGCTAATGTCTGTATGCAATATTTATTCAACATGTACTTGGAGAATATCAAGCGAAAGGTAAAAATAGATGAAAGTTATATCTTCTCCTTCTTCGTTCATCCTCAGATCAAGGTCCCGGTTTCTCTTACAAAGGACACCGTTGTCTCTAAGGCTGTTTTATCTCCATACAGCTTTTATCTCATATCTGCCTCACGAGACCAGTATTGTTCTCTCTTTTTCTGCGTGAGCGTGCCGCTTCGTAGGATGTGTTCCGCTGTCATGATACGCTCCACATATGGACACATGTCACCTGTCCAAATCCTCATATTGTTGTAAAGATGACCCTTTAGTCTGTTATGACCAGTTCTCAGTCTGAAGATAATGACCTGCTCTTCTCTAGTTAAATTAAAGTATTTGTCTTCTTTTCGTAAGTCGGGGTGTTGATCAACCCATTTTAATATGGTCTTGGCCTCATTATATGTGATACTCAGGTCTATTTGCGGGGATGCTCCTCCACACTTTGCTAGTTTGTCTGCAGCTACATTGCCTTCAATATTACAATGGGATGGGATCCACTGTATGACCAATCTTGGGTGTTCTGCTGAGAGCTGTGTCAGGGAGAACATACATTTCTCAAGATCTTCATCTTTGTGTTGTTTTAGCGTTGTTAATACTGACGCGGCATCAGAGAGGAATTCTTGGTTTTCTTGGTGGATATATTTATCTTAGATTACAAGCTCAGCTGCGGCCTTCCACTATGGAATCTAGTCAGAGCCATGAATGAGGAAACTCCATCAAATAAACAAATTACCATCAAACAGGAAGACAACATGCTCACTGGAAAAAAACAGCAAACGCCTTTATAGAACATTATGCCAGAGCAAACCACATAGATGTCCCTACAGACAGGCACACATACATTAGTGAAGAACAAAAGAGCCACGACAACATCAATGTGGCACCAGACATGATGGCAAAACTAACAATGAATGAAAAGGAAGAGGCCAGGAGAACTTTAAAGAAAAAGAAATCGCCCGAAAAAGATGGGGTAACATACGAGATGCTGATGGGGTTGGGCTAAACAGCAAAGAGGAAGTTACTATAAGTCCTGAACCAAAGCAGGAAAAGGGGAATTGTACCTCAGGCATGAAAAGATGCTGTACTTATACCAGTACCAAAGAAAGAAAAAGATAGAACAGATCCAAATGGATACAGGCCTATCAGTCTACTGAGCTGTGTAGGAAAACTGATGGAACCTATGATAAACACCAGACTGATGTGGCACCTGGAAGAAAAACAGATATTAATTCCACAGCAAGTAGGTTTTAGACAGCACAGATCCACTGAGCATCAGATTACTCTCAAAGCGCAGGATATAGAGGATGCTTACCAGGAGAAAAAGCATACAGTAGCGGTTTGGGTGGATCTAGAGAGGACATTTGACAAGGTGGGGAAAGAGGGACTTGAAGTCAAGCTACGAAGAAGTGAAGTATCTGGAAAATGTACAGATTGATCAGCCACTACCTCGAAAACAGAACAGTCAGAATTCAAGTACAAGGGAAGATGAGCAAAAATGTGACACTGGAGCAATGAGTACCCCAAAGGGGACGACTGTCACCCACACTTTTTCTGGTGTTAATAAACAACATAATAGAGAATATATCAAGAAGAGTCCACAGCTCCATGTTTGCAGACGATCTGGCTTTGTGGACCTCTGAAGAAAATCTCATCATAGCAAACAATCGGATGCAGCAGGCCCTAACATCGCTTGAGTAGTGGGCGAAATCATGGCTGGTCAAAGTAAATGAAGAAAAAACAACATGTACGATATTCTCCCTTTCAAATAAACCACAGAACACCAAAATAAGTCTTAATGGCAAATACCTGCGGCTAAACGACAACCCAAACTACCTGGGAGTCAAAGAATGACAATCATGAGGAAACTTGCAGACGAAAGAAAACTGAAGAAACTGTACACTGGAAGAGTGAGACCAGTTCTCGAGTATGGCATTGTGGCATGGGCAACAGCAGCAAAGGCGAACTTTGAAAAAATTAGCAAACTTCAAAACCAAGCTATGAGAGTTATAATAGGAGGCCAACGCCAATTGTAGAACTTGAAAATATTGCAAATCTGCAATTCATGACATATAGAAGAGACAGCAGAGCCCAGCAGCAAGCAGAGAAACTAAAATACTGACAGATCATCCAATGCAGCAGAGACTAAATAGATTTGGGAAAGGCAGACTAAAGCGGAGACACTTTGCAGAAATAGCCAAAGCAAAGATGAGCGAAGACCCTATGAACACCATAACAACACCAAAGCCCATCCCTACTGTACGCAAACTCACCTGGAAGCAGCATATCGTTCCAGAGGTGGTAGTAAATATACCGGGCATTGGAAACAAGTACAGCCAGCATGAAAAGGAAAGAAGAGACATAACCCTGAGGTACATAGCGAAAAACTACCCAAGCATGGACTGGACCCATGCATACACTGACGGTTCTGCAACAAACACAACACAGAAGGGAGAGTGAGGAGTATTTTTGACCCTAACAAACGGTAGAAAAATAACACTGTCAGTGGCAACTGGAAAATTCTCAAGCAATTTCAGTGAAGAGGCAGAGGCATGGAAGGCTGCAGTATAAGCAATGCTGTCAGGCGAAAGTAGTGAAAGCCAGATAGTTCTGTTTACAGATGCCCTGTCCGTGGTTACAGCACTAAAAAGCCAGAAAAATACAGATCGTAATGATTTAAGAGCAGTACTCTGTCAACTATATTAGCAGTCCGCACCAAAAATAGTAGTGGCACAGTGGGTTCCATCCCACTGTAACATCCAAGGCAACGAGGAGGCAGACAGACTGGCAAAAGAAGGTGCAAGACTACCACAACCAGATTCCAGTGTGACCTACGAAGAGTCCAAAAGGCTTATTAGGGCCAAATACATGGCCAAATGGGAAAAAGAGCATACTGGCTACACACAAAAATGATGCCTACTACCAGTTGAACAGAAGAGAGCAGGTCGTGGTCTTCAGACTGCGCACAGGCCACAACAGACTGAGGTACCACCTTTTCAATAAACTGAAGTTATGTGGTACTGACGAATGCACTTGTGGCACCGGGAAAATGACCGCTGAACATCTGCTGCAAAACTGCCCGACATACGAGAAGCAGAGAAAGCACATGTGGCCATGACCAGTGGCAACACTAGATAAGATCTATGACAGCTGCTTTCTTCAAACAAATTCAAGTTGAAGTCTGACAGCGTACGAAGAAGAAGATTTACCTCGAATTGTTTTTAACACCTGCACAAATTAACAGTCATCTAACAATATACATGTTTCTATCTCTATATCTGTTCTACATCCTCTCTCTCTTTCTCTCTCTCTCTTTCTCTCGCTCTACTTTGGTCTTATTGTTTCTCTGTACTCTCAACAATCAATGCTGACTACCAACTAATGTGTGACAAATATGAACTGCTGTGATCATATAAGACATTCCAATGTACCCCGCCCACTACCAGTTAAAGGCCAACACCAAATACAGAAGGGATTGGAGCTCACGAACAAAAACATACATTGAGAACGTGCCAACCGTAGCGAGCGACAATCTGCCCAACAAACTGTTGATTATGTCAAGGAAAGAATGTCAGAATACAAACACAGCCAACTTGCTGTATTCATGGATACATCAAGTAATACAAATATACTGTAGTCGGGGATGCTGTGGTAGAAACTTCTCTATAAGAGGTTTCAGCTTTTATCAGATGGGGGTAGCCAGTTCCCTTCCTCGATGTCTTGGCTTACAATATCACTGATATATATAGTGTTGTCTTATGTTTCCTCTAATAACATGTCTTAATGGGAATCAGACTTTTTCTTCTGCTTATAACACGAAATAATCAGTCCTTCATGGTTGTATGCTTAAACATTTATCTAATTGTTCTATTGCAGGTCAATGACCAATGTTTTGTTATTATTATTGTCATGATTATCATCATCATCATCATCTTCTATCAACTTGTGTCGTTAGAAGGCGTGGAAGGGGGTGTAGTTTTATGTCGTGTGCCATCTTCGTCGCCGATGTTGTTGACATTCAGTGTTTATTTAAACATAGTAAGGGACATAGCCAAACAAATACAAAAAATATATAATTAAGAGTTATCCCATCATAAAAAACTTGCGTGAGAGGTTCTGGCTTGGGCGTCTCCCCTCTTTATCCAGGTTACAAACCTTAGAACGAGTGAGCTATGGCCCTACACCAGAACCACATGGACGTGTACATTGGCATCTGTACACTGAAGGCGATAGGTGTTAATTATCCACCCGACCAAATTTCTCACGCTTGTTGTCGTCCTCGTGCACGACATATGGGGAGGAACAGCTCGCGACCCCGGGCGCTCGTCGGCGACGATTGTGACAGCAAAGCCGTGCTTATCACAAGAGCTGAACCTTGAACCTTGACCGGCGTCGAAGTCATGGAGCGAACTAGACAAGTAACTGGCAGAAGACAACACTGGCTGCTCCTGTAGCTGTTAATAGTAAGGTTAGAGTTAGCATATATGCTGATGCCTGTTTAAGTTAGCTCTGTTGTGGTAACAGCGACTCGCATATTGTTTTTAAAATGAATTTAATAATATTCATAAAATGCAAATAAATGTTAGAAATTTCCGGATGGTAAAGTTCGTATGGTATGCTCCATTAAACGCAACCTTAACTATTAGAAGTATTTGCTTTATTTTTATGTAATTATTAAATGATGTATATTATTGTATTGCATTTATTACATCCCTTTCTTTTGAATACATTGCCCTTATGACGAAGTAATCATTGTCCGTGTAAATACAGTTCACTACTAGACCGTGAAACTGTTATCTAGCTAATCGAAGATCCTGTGCTGAAAGTTGTTTATGGTTAAGCGTGCTTATATTCCGTGTGTGCTACTTTTAAATTGTTCAAGCTTGGATTTAATGATATGTAAGCAAATGTATGTAGACTTTTATGTTATAAATTTCTCTAACATACCATCTGTAGATTGTTAATCTCATTGTACGCATCCAAATTTTAAACTGTATATTTTTTAGAACAGGACACCCATTACCATTATTTTAATAACACTAGCCATATGGAATCTTGCATGTTTACTGCTGGCTGAATATATGTAGACATAATATTCATAATGTGGCATAGGAAATACGTAAACATTAAATTGAACCTTATTCCAGTGTGTGTTTGTTTCTTGTTTATTTCTTTATTTCACAAGACGCATAAGTTGCCATATTAACGAATGTAAACAAACAGATATTAAAGTACACATTCCTAAAGCCCAGGTATTGATAAAATTGCTCTTTGCTGTCACTCTGTGTATATATGATATATTCGAATACTGGCACTATTTACATACACCAAATTGAAAGCATGGTAGTAATACATATCTTATTATTTTAAACATACATTTTTGTAGGAATGCACATATTTCTTTACGTTTGTGTGTGCGTGTGTGTACAACTGTGTAAAACCCTACAGTATTGACATATTTCCAAAACTACTTATTACGTACTGTTCCTACTGGCATTATAAATGCAGCTCTAGAATTGATTGCAAAACACCTTTGTTTGGTTCTGTTGTTGTTGATTCAGCAATTAAGCAAATACATACAAAGTAGGAGTTTAGCTTGTTTGAAAATGCCAGTGTGTGTGCAAACCGTTGAAGGGTTTGAGAGTTGATAATGCTATTGTGGTTAACATGTGGACGGTAAGATTATATGTACGAACGTAAATATTGTTGTGTGTGTATTAACATATGGATAGTAAGATACTGTGTAGAAGATTAAAGCTTGGTGTTAGTCTGTTAATATGTTATTAGTGAGAAACTATGTAGGACATTAAAGCTCTGCGTTAGACTGCTAACAAGCTTGCGGTTGGTGTGCTAACATGTGAATATTAAAATATCATGTAGAAGATTAAAGCTTGGTGTCAATGTTTTAATATGTTGATAGTGAGATAATATGTAGGACATTAAAGCTGAGTGTTAGTCTACTAACATGTGGATAGTAAGATATTTTCAAGACAGTAAATCTTCAAGTGGGTTTGCATCTGTTGATTTGTAAATAGTAAGACCTTATGTAAGAGATTAAAGCTCAGTAGCTGATTCCTAACATGTGGATAGTAAGATAATATGTACACCATTAAATCTTAGTGTCTATCTAATAATATTTAGAAAAAGAGATAATATGTAGGACATTAAAACTCAATTTTAGTCCTCTAGTGTGCGAAAATTCTTCTTTCCTCTTTGCGTTCAAGATCCTTTGGTCATGTTATATCTGCAAGCCAGTAATCATGATGCAGTCCATAATCTTTACCAGGACATAGTGGCTGCACCATAGCTTTTCCCTCAGCTCTGCATCCTTTGGTATCTCATTTCACTAAAACATGGTGAAGGTAAAATGCTATTTAGAACACACATTTTGGTGTTGGTCTGTTAATTTATGGATTATAGGTACTACGTAAGACTGTAAAATTACATGGCGGTCTACATCTGTTGCCATGTGGATAGTAAAGTAATATGTAAGGTATCCAATCTTAGTATTGGTCAGTTATCAAATGGATTGTAAGATAATATTTAGAGTATCAAATCTTGGTGCTGGTCTGTTAACATGTGGAGGGTAAGATAATATGTAGGGTATCAAATTTCGGTTCTGGTCTGTTAACATGTGAATAGTAAGATAATATTTAGGGTAGCAAATCTTGGTGCTGGTCTGTTAACATGTGGATAGTAAAATAATATGTAGGTTATCAAATCTTGGTGCTGCCAGTGGCAACACTAGACAAGCTCTATGGCAGTGTCAACAGCCTCAGATGACCGCTGCTTTTTTCGAAAAAATAAAGGTCGACATCTGACAGCGTAAGAAGATGATGAAGAAGAAGAAATCTTGGTGCTGGTCTGTTAACATGTGGATGGTAAGATAGTATGTATAACAGTAAAGCTAAGTGTTCTTCTGGCATGGGGATTCAAAGATAAAATGTAGAGCATTGAAGCACAGTGTGGATCTATTAACATGTGATTAGTAGTATAATATGTACAACATTAACGGACATGGTCAGTTTGTTGAGAGGTGGAAAGTAAGATACTATGTGGAACAGTAGAGTTTGTTGTCGGTCTACTTCTTTTGTCCTGTGAATATCAAGATAATATAAAGGACATTGAACCACTGTGTCATTCTGTGTGCACGGTGATAGTCAGATAAAATAATTAAGTCTATTGCATCTCTTTTTTTTTGTGGAAAGGAAGATACTTTTATTTTGGCGATAAGGCTCAGTGTGGGTTTGTTAATGTATTGATAGTAAAAATTTATTTAGAACATTACAGCTCGTTGTTGGTCTATTGACATGGGGACAGCAGGATGCTGTTTAGGACATTTATTCTTGGTGTCTGTTTGTTAACAAATGGAAGGAAACACACTGTATAGAACAGAATAGCTCAGTGTTGGTCTGTTAATACATGTGAACTGTAAGATATTGTGTAGGACACGTGTTCTCAGTGTTGGTCTGTTGATACATGTGAACTGTAAGATATTGTGTAGGACACGTGTTCTCAGTGTTGGTCTGTTAATACATGTGAACTGTAAGACATTGTGTAGGAAACGTGTTCTCTGTGTTGGTCTGTAAACATGATGATTAGTAAGATATTATGTATGACATTACAGCTCAGTGTTGATGTTTTATCAAGGGGAAAGATATTATATTCAACCTTACATCTCGGTTGTTATGCGTTAACATTTGAATATTTAGAAAATGTGTAGGACATGAAAGCTCACTGTTCATTTGCTAACAAGTGGATAGTACAATACTATGAGGTAAAGTAATGCTAGCTGTCATTCTGTTAACACGCGGATAGTAAGATACTATGTAGAACATTACTGCTCTGTGTTGGTATGTTGACCTGGGGATAGTAAGATACTATAAAGGACATTACAGATCGGTGTTGGTCTGTTAACAAGCGGAGAGTAAGATACTATGTAGGACATTACTGCTCAGTTTTGGTCTGTTTACCTGGGGGAAAAAATATACTATGTAGGACACCTATTCATGAGGTTGGCCTGTTTTCATGTGGATAGTGAGAAAATATATACAACATTATTTCTCAGTTGATGTATATTAACATGTGGATATTAAGAAAATAAGTAGGACATGAAAGTTCACTGTCTGTGTGTTAAGAAGTGGATAGTTTGATGTTATGTAGAAAAGTGAAGCTCGCTTTCATTCTGTTATAACGTGTGGATAGTAAAGCAATAGGTAGGGCATTAAAGATTTGTGTCAGACTGCTATCTTTGGGACAGAAAGATAAAAAGTAGGTCATTTAAGCTCTGTGTCAGTATGTTAACTTCTGTACAGTAAGATTACATGTAGGACATTAATAAATGGGAATGGTTTGTAAACATGCAAACAGTTTAATACTACATAGGACAATAAAACTCAGTGTCTATCTGCTAACAGTTGTATAGTTAGATACTATGTACGTCATCTATGCCAAAAGCTCGGTTTTTGGCTATTAACATGCAAATTAGTAATGTACTATGTAGGACATTACAGCTTGTTGTCGGCCTGCTAAGATAGGGATAGTATGATACTTTACAGGACAATTATCTTGGTGTCCATCTTTTAATATACAGACAGTAAGATACTACATAGGACATTAAAGCTCAGTGTTAGCCTTTATCTTTTGTCATGCTGATACTAAGATACTATGTAGGAGATTAAAAATCAGAGTTGGTTTGTTAAAGTGGCGTCAGTGAGATTCTTTATAGGACCGTCAAGCTCAATTTAGATCTGTTAAAGTGGAGTCAGTAAGATATTATGTAGGACACTAATGCTTTTTGGTAGGTTTGTTAACATGGGGATTGTGAGATGCTATGCAGGACAGTAAAGTTAGGTGACTGTTCATGTATGTTACTGTTGGGATACTCAGATAGTATGCTAATATGTAGACAGTAAGATGCTATGTATCACATTAAATCTCAGAATCGGTTGGTTACATGAGGACATTAAGATAATATATAGGACACTGAAGCTTAGTGTAATTCTATTGACTTAATGACAGTTATTTTTGTTTTTTTGTTTTTGAGGTTGCCTTATTTCTCTAATTCCCTAGGTGGTGTACATTGTACTGTGGTTTTTATTTTTGCGCCTATCTGCCAAGTGCATCCAACTTCAGCATGCATTTTATGTAAGGGTCTGCTTCCTGTTGCATTTTCTAAGGATTCGCTACCCCGGTGTAACGGCCGGTGCTGTGATGGGGATTGAACCCAGCACCTTTGTGTTTTGAACCGTGCCACTTAACCACTGGGCCACACCGTCCCCATGGTGACAGTAAGATAATATGTAGGATATTAGCGAATAGTATCGGTTTGTTAACATTGAGATAGTAAGATTTTATGTAGTACATTACAGCTTGATTTTAGGTCTGCTAACAGTTAGAAAGAAAGATTTTATATTAGGACATTACAGCTTGGTGTTGGTCTGTTGACATGTGGATAGTAAGAAACTCTGTAGGACATTCAAGCTATGTGTTTGCCTGTTGACATGTGGATAGTAAAATACTCTGTAGGACATTTAAGTTCTGTGTTGGCCTGTTGACATGTGGATAGTAAGAAACTCTGTAGGACATTCAAGCTATGTGTTTGCCTGTTGACATGTGGATAGTAAAATACTCTGTAGGACATTCAAGCTCTGTGTTGGCATGTTAACATGTGGATAGTAAGATACTCTGTAGGACATTCAAGGTCTATGTTGGCCTGTTAACATGTGGATAGTAAGATACTCTGTAGGACATTCAAGGTCTATGTTGGCCTGTTAACATGTGGATAGTAAGATACTCTGTAGGACATTAAAGCTCTGTCTTGGCCTGTTGACATGTGGATAGTAAGATACTCTGTAGCACATTAAAGCTCTGTCTTGTCCTGTTGACATGTGGATAGTAAGATACTCTGTAGCACATTAAAGCTCTGTCTTGGTCTGTTGACATGTGTATAGTAAGATACTCTGTAGCACATTAAAGCTATGTCTTGGCCTGTTGACATGTGGATAGTAAGATACTCTGTAAGACATTCAAGCTCTGTGTTGGCCTGTTAACATGGTGGCAGTAAGGAACTATGTAGGACATCAATGTTTTGGGTAAGTCTAACATCTGGATAGTGGATACTGTGCAGTGCATTCAATCTAGAGTTGGTTTGTTAATATGTGGATTGTAAGATCCTGTGTAAGACATTAAAGCTCTCTGTCAGTCTGATGACATTGGGATTGTACAATACTTTGAAGAACAATAAAACTTGGAATTGGTCTGTTAATATATAGATAGCAAATTACAATGTAGGACTGTAAAGTTTCGAGTCAGTGAACATCTGTTTAATGGGGATAGTGCGATACTTTTTAGGACAATACCGTTTATTGTCTGTATGTTAATATTCATATAGTAAGGTATTATATAAAAGACTGTTACCATGTGCTTAGGTAGATAATGTGTAGGACATCAAAATTTAATGCTGGTATGATAGTCTGTGGATAGTAAGATACTATATATATATGACATTAAAACTTGATGTAGCATAATAAGATACTAGCTAGGACTGTAATGCCTAGGGTGAGTTTGTTAAAATATGGATAGTAAGATACTAGTTAGAACTGTAATGCCTAGGGTGAGTTTGTTAACATGTGGATAGTAAGATACTATTTCAGATATTAATATATATTGTCGGTCTGTACATTATATAAATTGCTTAGAGATTATAGTAGTAAAACTAGGAGAGTTCAAAACGTAGTTCCCTCATGTTCCTGTCTCTGTCTTATCGGCTGTGGAGTATAAAAAATAGATAGGAATGGTTAAAATACCGCTACGGAACAAAATCAAGAACCTAACCTACGTTAGATACAGAAATTACATACAATGAAACTAAAGCATTCATCAGGGCAACGTACAGTGCAAAATGGAAAAAAACGACCACCCTGGCCACACAGAAAACCACGCCTACCATCAACTCTCCAGGCGAGACCAGATGATCATTCTCCGGCTACGCACAGGTCACAAAAGTCTGAGATGTCATCTGTACAACAAATTCAAGATTGGTACTACAGACCGTCGTGCCTTCGGCACAGCCCCCATGAAGGCAGAACATATTTTGCAGTCATGTCCACAGTATACCGACAAAAGAAGTAGCATTTGGCAACAGCTAGTGTCCTTCCACGAGAAACTGTACGGAAGCGTAAAGAGCCTTGAGTCGACTGATGACTTCGCTAGAGTCATTGAAGTTGAGATCTGAAGACGAACAAAAAAGAAGAAGAAGAAAGGAACCAGTCGAAGCTTCCCGTTGGCTCCACTACTAGGGAATTGCATGTTTACATTGTGATTCGCATTATTCGTTTATAGGTCTAGTGATATTGCGAGCTTAATATCTGAGTAGCAAAATGCCCCTTTGTCGCTATGTGCATTCACAAGCAAAAACAACTAGTATTCGCTGTATAAGCAACATATGTCCTCTAACCCATTGTATGGGTGGCGTACTACAGTAAACCTCCCGAATGATTCTGGATCTTTGGGTATGGCAATGACAAGAATAGCACCACTGCCCTACATAGAGCATGTCATAAGAGGCGAATAACTGTGTGACATGGCACAACACCGGCCATGCTTAGTTGGTTTATTAAGAGCAGCATAGATGGCGCCTAACAGGCTGCGGGTCAAGTTGGTCTAGTGTTTTAGTCTTTTAAGATGGACTCGCAGATTTATTAACCAAACTTCTTGGCACTTGTCGTAACACAGCGGAGTAATAAGCTGCTCGAGCCTAACACGCTAATCAGGAAATCCTCATCCCTCCTTTATCCAGCTCACACCACAGCTGGGACCTCCACAGGGTCATCTTCACTTGTAGAATTACAGGTCTACTAAGACTAAGATTAAAGTAAACAGAGAATCTTACAAATACTATTTCTTTTGTTGCAGATTCTGCACTTGACACTATACGAAATACAAGACCTCACCACTAATGGAGTCTCCCGCGGAACACCTGGCTGAGACATTTCGATTCTACTCCGTCTGTCCTCCACGCTGCCCGAGACTCATCAACCGTTGCCGTTGACGATCAACACGAAGGACAATGGTTGAGTATGAGGATTACCTGACTTTACTTAAAACACAAGGCAACGACTCTAGCTGGCCATCTATCTTCTCTGCACATCCCCCATGACATCAGAACACATTTTGCAGTCCTGCCCATCGTATACCGACAAGAAGTAGCATTTGGCAACAACCAGTGTCCTTCCACAAGTAGCTGTACAGAAGTGCTTGGACCCTCAAGTCAACTGCTGCCTTCGTTAGAGTAATTGAATTCGAGGTCTAAAGACGAACAAGGAAGATCTCTTTTCTTGACATTTTTCGCGCCAGCCGAAGCACATCAGTACAAGTACAGTCAACCTCCATCAAGATAACTTCAGCAAAAAGTTTTGCATAATCTTGCAGTAGGAGTTTATGTAACAGTTTACTTGCATGATGAGGTTGCTATCCTCATGCACAACTCTCTTTAGTCACGCCTTTCAATACATGCATGGAGTTCAATCAATCAAATCAGAACAAAAAGGCATAGCTTCAAATTAACTAAAGAAAGGTCAAGATTGGATATTAGGAAATATTTCTTTAGTCAGAGAGTGGTGAATGCTTGGAATGCATTTCCACAGGAAGTGATGGAAGCAGGGGCAGTTAATGCATTTAAGAATAAATTGGATGCGCATAGCGTATTGAGCAAGGAAATGTAAATGAAACTGGTTGCGTACAGACTTTGCAGAGTCTTCTAAACCAGTATAAAGACGTTAAGTTAAATTAAATCAAGATCACTCATCTCTTTTTGTTGAAGCACAGGTCCAGCATTGTATTTGACTTACCATAACCAGCTTTTAGGAAAGACTTTTTCTAGTTATTTGCAGTACGGTAGCGATAATTTGTATATTTTGAGATTGCCACATCCATGGACAACTCTTAGTCCTCGCGTTCAACATGCAATAAATGTTTTGACCACTCAGGAGAAATACATACATCGCTCACCTTAAGATTGTTTGCCCTTGACCTACTGTGACAGTATTCTGTGGCGGTTATATTCTACCATTCTCGGTAAGGGACCCCGAATACACTATGGGAGGTCATGTTATTGTAAGATTTGAAACACGCAACGATAACGATAGAAAAGATATGAATTTGAATTGCATGTATTAAGCAAAGATGGCGCCATAACTGGCTGCGAGTCTACATTTCTCTACTGTTTTGGATCATTAAGGATGCCGCCAGACCACGGATTTGCCTAGAATTCACACTAGTCGACGACTTGCACTTGTGTTCACGGATACGTGGAGTTGTTTTCCGTCTGGACTTGTTATTTCGTTCTTTTTTGTGATTTCTTCCATCCGTTTATCCTGGTCTGGACGCCGGCTGAATGGCGCTACGCTTAAACTAGTTATACCTGTGTCGTATCTCACGGGTTAGTTCTGCCGGTTCACCTTCACGAATTTGGCGTGTGGGAATTTTAGATGCTACTATGATGAACAGCTGGGGAGAGATGCCAGACTCACTCACACGCTGAGTGTTGTCCATACAACCTCTTGCGGTTATCGAAAAGGCACGACAAACTGCGTTAGATGCCTTCCCACCTTTCTACCCTGCGGGTTACATGTTTACGGAAAGGCTTCGGTGGTAACCCTGAGGCAAAATCTATGCTATCTCCAGTCGTCTCGATGAATGTCTTGCCACTGGCAAAAGGTAGCTTAGGCTCTGTGAGTGAGGTTGACAAAAGGCGCAGTTTCTTCCTCACTTTAATCCAAATCACCGCGCAAGTCACCCATTTCAGCGGACACAGCAAGAGATACGACTGTCCACACGGCTGAACAAAGAGAGTGGTCTTCATCACTTGTGATGGACAAACTATCATACGTGGTTGCGAAGTTTCGATAGCTCACAAACAAAACATGTCTGTGTTCAGATTCCTGATCTGACAGGGTCGTGCACCTATTAAATTTCGTGCTGAATATGGTTTAACCAGGCTGTAATGTGCAAAATACAGAGCAATATACTGCGTCTTAGGAACCAGGGTAAACGAGGCACAAAAAGAATTATAGCTTTTTATTGTTTTCTCCAGTATCGCAATCTGTTTTTTTATTATATGGCTTGCTGGCTTAGGGTCGTTCGTTCTCAATCTTGCACCACCAAGCCCTGATAGGGCTTAAGTAGCAGAATGTTGTCCAGAGAACGGAATGCGTTTTGTCGTTTAATCACAGGCGTTGAAGCATCAACGCGATGAACGGAAACGGTAGGCGATCGAATCCCGCAAGTTTCAAGCGACACCTGGTCTTGAAGGTTGGTCTATAGTGCATGCATTCTAATTTACCCCAGTCGCCTTGACTTATGTCTTGCCGTATTCTAGTTGTGGTCGAGCTCTAAGCTTATCGTCTCCTATTTCCAACAACGCGTGAGCCCTAAATCGCTAGGCCGTGCAGCGAAAATACACACGTACTCTAGAGGCACCTTACTGACACTTAGACCGGAGGTGTATGGGCGTCACTGGTTACCACTGGAGGTGACAAGACGTCTTGCCTACCTCGGAGTCCTTGTCAGTGAGAGACCCAAACAAACGTACGGAAAGAGAAGGGGCCGGAGAGGTGGTCAAAGAAAAAGTAGGAAGCCAAGAACAGGGAAAGCTTTTTTTAGAATTGCCCTGCGCTGCTCAAGCCTAGCCAGCTAAGCAGGCAACTCGTCATCAGGCTAACTCGACAGCAAATGTGCTGATCGGTGTGGACCGCACAGAACACGGCCAGGCACTTGAGCAGCCGTGGTCATGCACTGCACCCGAGCTCATATCCAGTCGTCCTGACTTGTCTTGCCACTGGTTAAAGTTGGACTCGAGCGAGAGAGTGAGGTCGACAAACTGCGCAACCCTTTCCCACTTAAAGGAAATTCATCGCGCAAGTCATTCTCTTTTCATGTATCCAGTACTAACACAGTCGAGTCCTGGCACGACGGGCGAGCAGAGCGCGTAGGTCGGCTGACAAGCTAAACTACAGTCAAAAAGCTGCGTCAGTTGCGGGAAACCTTGCTGATCAATAAAGCGGATGAGGTACATGGATTTGCTGACAATAATGATCACCGTCTCGGGAAGCAAACTTTCTCTGCTTTCACTGACTCCGAATATGCAATTCCCAAATCGGACTCGTCAGCCATCTTTACACCCATCCATAACCCGGATTTACAGAATACTCGACTGAATGGACTGGCTGGGTGCAAAAAGTAAAGGTTCGCGATGGACGAACAACATTGTGATTGACCCTGACGCAACGTCCTGGACAATATGTTGTGCTTGACCGGACTAGCGTCTCAGTTACCCACAGATATTATTTTAAATATCACAAACCTCCAGCTGATTGCTAGCATAACCGGCACTTCGGAAATTATGCAATGATGTTTATAAATGAAAATAGTATTTGCTAGATCTACGTCAACAATAAAGTCACATATATTTTTGTATAACATAACAAGCATTATTACATAGCACAAAAAATCGCTCACTTTCATCATTATTATCATCCTCATCACTGTCACGAATGCTTGTCCCATTGCTTCAAAAAAAATCAGTCCAATGGATACCAGCCCACTGCGACATTCCAGGCAACGGGGAGGCGGACAGGCTCGCCAGAGAGCGAGGAATGCTGCAGCAGAGTGATACAGAAATCACATACAATGAAACTAAAGCATTCATCAGAACTACGTACAGTGCACAATGGAAAATTGGATCACCCTGGCCACATAGAAAACGATGCCTACCATCAATTCTCCAGACGAGACCAGGTGATCATTTTCCGGCTACGCACAGGTCACAACAGACTCAGATGCCATCTGTACAACAAGTTCAAGATTGGCACTACAGACATTTGTGCCTGCAGCACAGCCCCCCTGAAGGCATAATATAGTTTGCAGTCCTGTCCGCTGTATACCGACAAAAGATGTAACAATTGGCAACAGCCAGTGTCCTTCCACGAGAAGCTGTACGGAAGCGTACAGAGCCTTGAGTCGACTGCTGCCTTCGTTAAAATCATTGAAGTTGAGGTCTGAAGACGAACGAAGAAGATGAAGAAACTATTTTAGCTTTCGAGACAAGAAGTTGTTTACTAACCAATTTTGCTTGATATTAAGTAGGATCTATAGTATATCTATATCTATATCTCAAGCAGATGTGGATATATTGAGATCGGACTTAGATAAAATTCGAGTGGTCTGTAAGCTCGCAAATGGAGTTTAATGTAGATAAATGTACAGTCACCCACACGGGTAGATCCAATATGAAACATAATTACAGAATGGGAGAGAACTATATTAGAAAGATAGATAAGGAAAGGGACTTAGAAATTATACTAGATCATACATGTAAGGTGAGTGAGCAAGTTCAGGTAGCAGTGAAAAAGGCAAATGCAATCTTAGGAATGATAAAAAGAAATATTAAACATAGGAGCAAGGAAGTGATCGTCAAACTGTATAAAGCATTAGTTAGACCTAGATTGGAGTACTGCGTACAGGCGTGGAGTCCTTATCATAGAGGGGATACAAACATGCTGGAAAGAATACACAAAAGAGCGACAACGCTGATAGTGGGATTCTTCTTCGTCTTCTTCATCGTACGCTGTCAGACGTCAACCTTTATTTTTTTCGAAAAATGCAGCGGTCATCCTGAGGCTGTCGACACTGCCATAGAGCTTGTCTAGTGTTTCCACTGGTGATGGCCACATCTGCTTTCTCTGGTCCTCGTATGTCGGGCAGTTTTGCAGAAAATGTTCAGCAGTCATTTTCCCGGTGCCGCACGAGCATTCGTCAGTGCCACCTATCTTCAATTTATTGAATAGGTGGTACCTCAGTCTATTGTGGCCTGTGCGAAGTCTGAAGACCACGACCTGCTCTCTTCTGTTCAACTGGTAATAGGCATCGTTTTTTGTGTAGCCAGTATGTTCGGTTTCCCATTTGGTCATGTATCTGGCTCTAATAAGCCTTTTGGACTCGTATGTCACACTAGGATCTGGTTGTGGTAGTCTTGCACCTTCGCTAGTTGTTAGGCCCACCGGGCTAAATCGCACGTGGACACAGTTCTGTTGTGAACAGACTATTTACAATTCAGTTAGTAAACTAGCCTTATCTTGTAAAGCGAGCTATGCAAGTTTTCATTCCATTTCCAACAATATATCTCTGCAAATATGGATTTTCGACATTTGGCAAACGTGTGGTTTGAACAACACAACAGTTGAATCCTCTTCGAGAAAGGGAAACAACAAGCCTTCACGCTGTCAGCATTTCTTGATGTTTGTTACCCGTTCCTCAGCCTTGCTGCGGGCTTCCTATCCGTTTCCAGCGGACCTTGCCTTGGGTCACAGAAGTCCAGTGGTTGGTAAGCATTCTACTAAAGACATCTCGGATGTTGCGGACAGCAGGAGAGCTTGACCAACGCAATGGATGTTTTCCCCGGGGTCTCTTTTTTCGGGGGAACCAGACAACTGTCGCTGTGCTCCATCGTTTTGTCTCAACATGTGACCTGCCTGTCTATAGTTTCCCTTGTCTGCACAAAATACCATATCAGGGACAATCGTCGTTATGTCCAAATTGTAGTAATTTTGCATGCCTTGGTTACGGAGAGTGATTCCGACCAAGCGTCTCTCAAGAGAGGCCGTGGATCACTCTCAATTTGTCTTCCAGTGATTTTGGACCGTTTTAATGAACGAGAAGGCTTCCCAGTCCCAGCGGCGACGGTCTTGTTAGTTCAGGTTGCAGATTGTTCTGCATATTTACGCAGCACGTTCATTCAAACAATAATGTAATTAACTTTCTTCTATTTTAAATGTATTGTGTTTCTATTGAAATTGTTAAGAAAGACACATATATCACATGTACTTTTGTGTTTGTTTTGTTTACGGAATGCCGCCATTGTGGAGTGGAGGAGGGGGAGAGGAGGGGGGGGGGCAAATAGCCGGAATATCGTCGAGTATTGTAACGCAAATTGAGAATCAGATTGTGAAGAATATTACTGCTGTTTATTCTTCTTCTTCTTCTTCGTACGCTGTCAAACGTCAATCTGTATTTTTTCGAAAAAAGCAGCGGTCATCCTGAGGCTGTCGACACTGCCATAGAGCTTGTCTAGTGTTGCCACTGGTCATGGCCACATGTGCTTTCTCTGGTTCTCGTATGTCGGGCAGTTTTGCAGCAGATGTTCAGCGGTCATTTTCCCGGTGCCACAAGTGCATTCGTCAGTGCCACCTATCTTCAGTTTATTGAAAAGGTGGTACCTCAGTCTGTTGTGGTCTGTGCGGAATCCGAAGACCACGACCTGCTCTCTTCTGTCCAACTGGTAATAAGCATCGTTTTTTGTGTAGCCAGTATGTTCTGTTTCCCATTTGGCCATGTATCTGGCTCTAATAAGCCTTTTGGACTCTTCGAAGGTCACACTGGAATCCGGTTGTGGTAGTCTTGCACCTTCTTTTGCCAGTCTGTCTGCCTCCTCGTTTCCTTGGAAGTTACAGTGGGATGGAACCCACTGTACCACTACTCTTTTTGGTGCGGACTGCTAGCATAGTTGACATAGTACTGCTCTTAAATCATTAAGTATTTTTCTGGCTTTTTAGTGCTATGACTACGGCCATGGCATCTGCGAACAGGACTGTCTGGCTTTCATTTCTTTTGCCTGCCAGCATTGCTTCTGCTGCAGCCCTCAGTGCCTCTGCATCCGCTCTGAAATTGCGTGAGTATTTTCCAGTTGCCACTGACAGTGTTATTTTTTTACCATTTGGTAGGCTCAGGAATACCTCTGCCCCTCCGTTCTGTGTTGTGTTTGTTACAGATTCGTCAGTGTATGCATGGGTCCAGTCTCTGCTTGGGTAGCTTTTCGTTATGTTCCTCAGGGTTATGTCTTTTCTTTCTTTTTCAGTCTGGCTGTTCTTGTTTCAAATACCTGGTATATTTTCTACCACCTCCGGAATGATATGCTGCTTCCAGGTAGGTTTGCATTTAGTAGGGATGGGCTTTGGTGTTAATGTGTTCATAGGGTTTTCGCTCATCTTTGCTTTGGCTGTTTCTGCAAAGTTTCTCCGCTTTAGTTTCCCATTTCCAAATCTATTTAGTCTCTGATGCATTGGGTGGTCAGTCAGGCTTCTGCGTTTCTCTGCTTGCTGCTGGGCTCTGCAGTCTCTTCTGTCGGTCATGGATTGCAGATTTGTAATATTTTCCAGTTCTACAATTGGTGTTGACTTCATGCCTCCTGTTATAACTCTCATGGTTTGGTTTTGAAGTTTGCTAATTTTATCGAAGTTCGCCCTTGCTGTTGCCCATGCCGCAATGCCATACTCGAGAACTGGTCTCACTCTTCCAGTGTACAGTTTCTTCAGTATTCTTTCGTCTGCACCCCAGCTTGTGCCAGCAAGTTTCCTCATGATTGCCATTCTTTGTCTCGCTCTCATGACCTGACTTTTCCATGTCATGCGCCGATCAAATGTGACTTCCAGGTAGTTTGGCCGCAGATATTTGCCGTTAAGACTTATTTTGGTGTTCTGGGATTTGTTTGAAAGCGAGAATATCGTACATGTTGTTTTTTCCTCATTTATTTTGACCAGCTATGAGTTCGCCCACTCCTCCAACGATGTTAGGGCCTGCTGCATCCGATTGTTTGCTATGGTGAGATTTTTTTCAGAGGTCCACATAGTCATATCGTCTGCAAACATGGAGCTGTGGACTCTTCTTGGTAGATTCTCTGTGATGTTTATATACACCAGGAAAGGTGTGGGTGACCGTACTCCCCCTTGGGGTACTCATTGCACAAGTGTCACCTTTTTGCTCATCTGCCATTGACTCGAACTCTGGCTGTTCTGTTTTCGAGGTAGTGGCTGATCCATCTTTACATTTTCCCACAAACTTCACTTCTTCGTAGCTTGACTTTAAGTCCCTCTTTCCAGACCCACAATGAGTAACATTACACATTACTATTTTGTTTGCCCTAAAAAGGTCGTTAATGGCGAGTCCAGTAGCTTTCTTCACATCCCGAGCTTGCTGATGAAGGTGGGCCAGGGTCCTCCAGGCTGTTGTGCTATGCTTGGCTTCATCTGCATAATGCTTATTACTACCGTGATCATGTCGATCCCCCACCTCGTTAACCAGGCTGCCATGAAACAGCCTGTTTCCAGGGAGAACTGAGTGAAAGTGAGACGATGTGCTGATCAGTATGTTTTGCCTGACCCAGAACAACATTGTCCGATCAGAATGTTTTGCCTGACCACATGTTAGTCTCGTCTTCTCTTACACTTGGGTAGACTGGAGCATTTCAAACCCGGCACCTTTGCTGTAGGAAATCAGCATCCTTCTTCTTTCTTCCTCTTCTTTCTGCTTCTACTTCTTCTTTCTTCCTGTTCCTTCTTCTCCAGCCTTCTTCTTCCCCTGTCTAGGACACCACTGATTACTTCCCATGTACTGCACCATGACTTACTTCCCCTGTCCTGGACACCACAACTTACTTCCCCTTTCTGGACACCACAACTTACTTCCCCTGTCCTGGACACCACAACTTACTTCCCCTGTCCTGGACACCACAACTTACTTCCCCTTTCTGGACACCACAACTTACTTCCCCTGTCCTTGACACCACCACAACTTACTTCCCCTATCCTGGTCACCTCGCCAGACATGTTTCGAATGCCATTTCACATGGATTGCTTTGTCGTTCCCCCTCAACATATCACCCATATTGCATTTTTCCAGAAGGTTTTGCCAGATCATCAGGTAGCCTGGGTCTTGTGTTGCTCCACAGAGTTCCTCGATGTTGATTTAAATCAACAGGAAGGCTTTTGTGTGATTAATGATCCGTCCGTAGTGCTTCGGTAGTGAAAGGATTGGCCGACTGGCAAGTTTTTTCCAGGGGACTCCGGATTGCTGTGTTAACTACATTCAACAAGTTTCCTTGATGTCCTGCATCCATTGCCCTCATGGTAGGCCCCTGCCAGGTCTTCCAGGATCCAACCAATATATAAAATTGATAACAAAACAAAATAAAGAAAATTGCTATAAGCAATATTTGAACATATTTTATTATTGATCACAACAATAAATGTGACAAGAAGCCGAAATTATTCAGAAGCAAATGAGTTACTAACTGGCAACTTCTATGGTACCAATAGTAGGCAGGTAGGTTAGGTAGGTTTGGTATATAGGTAGGGTAGTTAGGTAGGTTTGGTATATAGGTAGGTAGGTAGTTTGTCTAGGTGATAAGAGCCTGTTGCCCCACCCATCTGTAACCACGATGAATGGATAAGTTACAGGTTGTGTGCAGTGATGATGTTTTTCCCATTTGACCCAACTAGGTATTATGAGGATGACCAGGACCATGATGAAGAGGGTTGTTGTCAAACCCTCATGTCCGTGGCCTGCGTTAAGAGCTGGTGGATGGGGACGTCTTTGGCTAGGCGGGTCACATGTCCAAATTGGGACAGACGGTGGCGGTTTAACGTGGAGACGGTGTTTTCAAGTCCTGTCCCTTGACTTCATCAGTTGTGACCAAGCCATACCAGTGAATCACAAGAAAGCGTCTCTGGTTGTGCATTTGAAAGACTTCAATGCATCTCTAATAACTTGGCAGAACAGTCCAGTCCGCACAGTAAGATGGGGACGACACAGATTATGTAAATTCATAGCTTGGCTTCCAGTGACAGCCTCCACTTGGTCCAGGATTAATGCAGGATGTTCATAAAAGCGGCAGTCAGGCCAACACTTTGACTGATGTCCGGGTGGCTACATGCATCAGAAGTGTGTGCTGCCCCAAGTGAATAAATCTTCAGTCATACACACAGACGGATCGTTGTTACGTAGTGGGACATCCGATAGGGACTTCTCAGCTAGAGTGAGAGAACAGGTACTTGCTGAGCAGAGTGGGGAATACATGTCAACAATCTCCAGTTTGAGAATGGACATGGAAGCAGGATTGTCAACTCTGACATGGCAATCTGAGATGCCTATAACAAGGGCAGTCATCGCGACTGATGCGCAAACCGTACTTCAGAACGTACAGAAGGGATGGCTGAGATACGAATGGATAGAAGCGGTTGAGGCCTCAAACCTCCAGGGGTTGACATAGATCTATTGTCTTGGTCATGCTGGGGTTCAGGGCTGACATCTTGATTTTACAGGCTCCCATCATGGGCACAATAGTGATGGGTAGGAGGGACATTTTGAAATCAATCAACGACCGTCTACTGGATGAGGACACCTCAATAGATAAATCAGCAATTTACAGGCTGCAAAATTTTGAAACTAAACAAGGTTCCAGCGGAGTGGGACGCATGAGAGGACGGAGCAGCAGAGTGTACAACCAGCGAGCTATGGGGACCATCAGCATCCCGACCCTGCACCATTTGCTGAGAGAGACTGAGGACCTATGGGTTTGGCGGAGTGCAGTTACCTCGATTCTTATAAACAGAAATCTTTGGTGGAGTTGAAATAGCTGCAGTCAAGGATGATTCTTGATATTATACTACTGCAAGCATTCGGGGATGGGGGGAGTTAGTTTCTATTGTCTTCCAATAGTGGACCAGATAATGCCATAGCTCTTAACACATTCCGGACCAATGACCGATATAACGGACTGTTATTTAAACTCTAGAGGACCATTCACCGAAAAATCGGATTTTGTTTTGTAGAGTCGTGATTCGGATTTTGTTTTGTAGAGTTGTGATTCGGGTTTTGTGTTAACCAAACTACATAACAATGACAACCAGAACTAGAACAGCTTCCGTTCGTGACATTTGAGTCAAGCCACACGTGTTATGGTACTGAATAAGTGATATATTTGCGTTTTGAAATAGCTAAACTGTTTTGTTGATTCCTAAAAAATAATGGCAACGCCCACTGCTTCTACTAGACCAAAATGATATAGTGCAGAACAAGCTATAGCTGTGTTTCAAAGCTTATTAGTTAGTGATTCTGATACAGAATTAGACGATTCAAAGGATAGCGATTACAGTGATAGTACTAGTAGTACTAGTAGACCTAGTGCTAAGAAACCAAAACGGTCTGGTTTAGGGTTAGTTGGTGGTTGCTTCCAGTCAGGGACTATCAGTGCTCCTGAATCATCAAGCAGCAGTGATGAGACTGATTTAGAGGATGTAACAGGTACATCTAGAGTTGATAGTGATGGAAATAATGGCAATTCTGCAAGGAGAAAGGCAAATTCCATACCACAGAGGACTACTAGGCCTGGTGATGGGATTCCATACCACAGAGGACTACTAGGCCTGGTGATGGGATTCCATACCACAGAGGACTACTAGGCCTGGTGATGGGATTCCATACCACAGAGGACTACTAGGCCTGGTGATGGGATTCCATACCACAGAGGACTACTAGGCCTGGTGATGGGATTCCATACCACAGAGGACTACTAGGCCTGGTGATGGGATTCCATACCAAAGGACTACTAGGCCTGGTGATGGGATTCCATACCACAGAGGACTACGAGGCCTGGTGATGGGTGGCGTGATGCCTAAAATAATAGAAGTTGTGAATTTTTAAATATTTTTATTGATTTTGGTCATTGAGGAAAATTGTACATAATTTCAACATTTTTGGAGATAAATGCATCAAATAAACAGTGACTTGAGGGACTTTGGATACTATTCTGCAAAATTACCAGACAAATTTAAATCAACAATTCAGGCCAATTAAAAATTATGGTGAGTTACAATATTTTGACTTATAAATTATCTACCCTTTAAATTATTTTTTTTGTACAACATAATTATTTTTTCAAATAATGAAATATCAGCAATTTACTGATATTTTCATTTTCTGTACCCATTTCTCTTTACAATGATATATAATGAGTACTATATTTGTCTATGCTAGGGTGTGGAATAGTCAGTTGTAAAAGGGATGCTGTGAAATTTTGCTACAGCTGAAAATTAATTTGGTCCAAACCTAAAAAGAGTCAAGTCCTGAAAGAGTTCATGTTGTCGAGGATCTTGATGTCGTCCACAATGAGTAACTTTACTCTTTTGTGCACCCTCAAAAGGACGTTTAAGTGTAGGTTGTAGTAGCTTTCCTCACATCCAGAGTATGCTGATAAAGGAGGACTGGTGTCCTCCAGGCAGTTGTATTATGCTTGGCTTCACCTGCGTGTCGCTCACTACTACAGGAATCACGTCGATCCCCTACCTCGTTAGTCAGTCTGCCAAGGGAGGATTACGTGGAAGTCGAAGTGAAGGTCTTGGCCAGTATATTTTACCTGATCCTGACTAACATGTCTGTCCGATCAGTATGTTGGGCCCAACCAGATGTTAGTCTTCTTCCCTGTTGTCGAGGATGAAGTGTTAAAGATTTCACTGTACGATTTCTCCACTGTTTGCAAGGTGTGATAACTTGTTTCCATGATCAATGATTTGTCTTACCTAGTTCTAAGCCAGTTACCAATTTACATCTAGGTAGATGGAGCATGTTGAGATCACTTTGAGTAGCGTCTCCCCCACAAACATCACACTTCTAAGACTTGTCTCCTGCGAGTGCTCTTTTATTTCCCCTAAAAAAAAAAACATGTTGAGTAAAACCTTCACACAAAATTGTAAGACTTTTCTATCGCATCGTTTTCTCATGTACCTGCAGTCAAATATCCATTTACAGCTGGGAACTTAAAAAATCCTCAAGTGGATCCCAGGACTCATTACTGGGGAGGAAACAATAGGACCTCTGCACCACAATTCATGCTGTAAATTACAACTAAAGAGAGTTGTGCACGAGGCAAGCAAAGTCATTATGTAAAATAAATTGCTACAGAAACAACCACTGCAAAAGTACAGTGTTTTGTTGCAAGCTTTCTTAAAGAGGCCAGCTTGTAGTGGTAGCTCTATACTTCGGCTGGTGTGAAGAAAGGACAAAATAAAAAGACTGAAGCAAGATGAGACCACTATGATTCAAACCCCATAGCACCACAAACAGATACCAGTATGACGTACGAAGAGTCAAAACGGCTTATCAAAGCCAGATACATGACCAAATGGGAAACCGAACATACTGGTTACACCAAAAACGATGCATATTACCAGTTGAACCGAAGAGAGCAGGTCGTTGTCTTCAGACTTCGCACTGGCCACAACAGACTGAGGTACCACCTATTCAACAAATTGAAGATAGGGTGTACCGACGAATGCCCGTGCGGTACTGGTAAAATGACCGCTGAACATCTGCTGCAGAACTGCCCGACATACGAGGATCAGAGAGAGCAGATGTGGCCATCACCAGTGGAACTGCAAGACAAGCTCTATGGCAGTGGCGACAGCCTCAGGATGACCGCCGCTTTTTTCGAAAAAATAATGGTTACTGTCTGACTGCGTACGCAGAAGAAGAAGAAACCCCATAGCCACAAACATCACACTTGTAAAGATTCTCTCCTGTATAATTTTTTCATGTACGTTCAAAGTACACCTTTCAGTAAAAACACTTTCACCACAATCAACTCATTTGTAAGACTTCACTCTCTGATATTTTCTCACATGTACCATGAAACTATCACTTTCAGTCTCATTATAATGACAGACGATGTGCCATTCAGTTGCTACTTTATCTTTTGGACGGTCCCTAGAGCTGCCCTTCAAATCCATCTAATGCTTCTCTCTTTCATGTACTGTTTGGTGTGGGTTAAGATTTCCATTGTGAGAGAATCTGACACCAAAAACATCCCACTTTCAAGTCTTATCTCCTGTGTGTGTTCTTATATGGGTGCCCAACTTGAACAAAACCCACCCCACAAACATCACACTGGAAAGGCTTCTCTGCAGCATGAATCTTCTTAACTTAACGTCTTTATACTGGTTTAGAAGACCCTGCAGAGTCTGTATACAACCAGTTACATTTACATCACCTTGCTCTAAAAGCTATGCGCATCCAGTTTATTCTTAAATGCATTAACTGTCCCTGCCTCCACTATCTCCCCTGGCAATGCATTCCAAGCAGACACCACTCTCTGACTAAAAAAGTATTTCCTAATATCTAATCTGGACCTCTCTTTAGTCAGCTTGTAGCTATGCTCTCGTGTTATTGTAGGTGGCTGTATTTTTAAAAACTTGTTATAGTCTAATTTATCCATTCCTCTGATCATCTTATAAACCTGTATTAAGTCACCACGAATTCTTCTCTCTTCGAGACACTGTAGGCAGGTTTTTCTGAGTCGTTCCTCATAACTGTAATTCTGGAATCCCACTATCATCTTTGTCGCTCTTTTTTGTATTATTTCCAGCATGTTTATATCCCCTCTATGATAAGGACTCCACACCTGTACACAGTACTCCAATCTAGGTCTAACTAAAGCTTTATACAGTTTGACGATCACTTCCTTGCTCCTATGTTTAATATTTCTTTTTATCATACCTAACATTGCATTTGCTTTTTTCACTGCTACCTTAACTTGCTCACTCACCTTTCCTGTATCATCTATTATAACCCCTAGGTCCCTTTCCTTATCTATCTTTCTAATATTGTTTTCTCCCATTCTGTAATTATGTTCCATATTGCATCTACCCATGTGGATGACTGTACATTTATCTACATTAAACTCCATTTGCCAGCTTACAGACCATTCTCAAATTTTATCTAAATCCGACATCAATATATGCACTTCCGCTTTAGATGAGACACTACTGCATAGTTTTGTGTCATCAGCAAATTTTGCAATGATGGATCCCATATCAATGTCCAAATCATTTATATATATCAAGAACAAAATTGGTCCTAAAACCGAGCCCTGTGGCACACCACTTTTCACTTCACACCACTCAGAGTACTCCTTATTTATGCCCACCCTCTGTCTTCTTCCTGTTAACCAATTTTCATTCTATTTGGCAACTTCCTCACCTGTTCCATGTGATTTTAACTTTCGAAATAATCTTTGATGAGGTACTCTATCAAAGGCCTTTGCAAAGTCTAGATAAATAACGTCCCCAGGCTCCCCTTTATCTATGATTTTAGTAACCTCTTAGACTACAACTTTGATTAAACCCTACAAACATCACACTTGTAAGGCTTCTATCCTGTATGTGTTCTTGCATGCACCATCAAACTACAGGTTTGAGTAAAATCTTCACCACAAACATCTCATTTGTAAGACTTGACTCCGTCATCTTTTCTTGCATGCACTTTCAAACTGTCAGTGTCAGACTCATTGTAATGAGAGGCAATGGTTCTATCCACTGTGTCATTCAGTTGCTGCAGCATTCTTTGGATGGCGTTTCTAGATCTGCCTTCCAAATCCATCTAATGCTCCTCTCTTGCATGTATTTTTTGGTGTGCCTTTAGATTTCCATTGTGAGAGAATCCAACACCACAAACATCACACTTGCAAGGTTTCTCTCCTGTGTGTGTTCTTTTGTGAGTGTTTAGATGTCCACCTTGAGTAAACCCCAACCCACAAACATCACACTTGAAAGGCTTCTCGGCAGCGTGAATTCTTTTGTGTGCCTTTAGACTACCACTTTGATTAAATCCTACACCACAAACATCACACTTGTAAGGCTTCTCTCTTGTATGTATTCTTGTATGTCTATTCCGGTGTCCGCTCTGAGAAAAGCCAACCCCACATATATCACATTTATAAGGCTTCTCCCCCGTATGTGTTTTGTGGTGTGTCCTTAAGTTACCCCTGAAAGAAAATCCTACCCCACAAACATCACACTTGTAAGGCTTTTCTCCTGTATGTATTTTCTTATGTGTTTTTAAACTACTTATATGAGAGAACCCAATCCAACAAACATCACACTTGTAAGGTTTCTCTCCTAAATGTTCTTTCAAACTCTGAGTGACAGACAATTCTAAACTACAAACATCACACTTGTAAGACCCCTCGTCAGTAAGTGATTTGAGGTTCTCTGTGAAAGACAATTCTACACTACAAACATGACACTTGTACAGCGTATTATTAATAAGTGATTTTAGGTTCTCATGAACAGACAATCCCACAGTACAGACATCACATCTGTAAGATTTCTCTCCTGTAAATGATTTTATGTTCTCAGTCACAGACAATTCTACACCACAAATATCACACTTGTAAGACTTCTCTCCAGTATGTACTTTTCTGTGTAGATTTAAGGTGCCACGGTGAGTAAAGCTTGCACCACAGACATCACATTTGTAAGGTCTCTCGCCTGTATGTGTTTTCTTATGTGTGTTCAAGTGACCATTGTTTGAAAATACCACATCACAAATATCACATTTGCAGAGCTGCGTTTCTTTATGAACTTGTCTGTGTGTTGTTAAGCTTCCACTGTGTGAGAACTGCACACCACAAATATCACACTTGTAAGGTTTCTCTCCTGTATGTACCCTCCTATGTACCTTCAAACTACCACTTTGAGTGAAACATTCACCACAAATATCACACTTATAAGGCTTCTCTCCAGTATGTATTCTCTTATGAACTTTCAAACTACAACTTTGAGTAAAACTTTCGCTACAAATGTCACATTTGTAAGATTTCATTCCTAAATGTATTCTCTTATGTGCTTTCAAATTATCCCTTTCAGTAAAGCTTTCCCCACAAACATCACACTTGTAACACTTCCCCCCTAAATCGATAACTTCACAAACATTCTGGTTAAGACTGTCATGAAACCCATCTTCACGAACATCCCACTTGTAACTTCTTTCTCCTGTATGAAATATCTTGTGCATTCTTAAGCTCCTACTATACGCAAATGTAACACCACAAACATTACACTTATTACGGCACTCTCCTGCCTTAAAATTCCTATTTTTGCCAAATCTTTTGTCACAAACATCACTCTTATAAAGTTTGTTTCCTATATCTATTTCTTTGTCATTCTTTAATGTGCTACAGTCAAAATATTCCAAACTCTTATCTGACGACTTATCACTGAGTATTTCTAAATCTGAATTCTCCATAGCTTTGTGGATAATTTGCTCTGAAACACAATCTGAATTCTCCATAACTTTGTGGATAATTTCCTCTGAAACGCAACCCGAATTCTCAATAAGTTTGTGAACACTATGTTCTGAAACACAACCTGAATGTTCCATAATTTTGTGAATGCTCTGAAACACAACCTAAATTATCTGTAATTTGTTTAGCTATTTGTCCCGAAACACAAAATTCCCGCCCCGATCCTTCAATCTCCAATTTGAAAACATGCAATATTATCCTTATATACAGCAGCGCCTGCTTTCACTTTCTGACAGATTAATATGGCTACAAACTCTTGAAGATCATTCCATCTATACATAAAGTTCTGGATATCTTTCTGAGCAAAATATAAATCCCTTTACTATTAACATTTTGTTTCACAGAACATCCTGAATGCTTTGATGCTATTTAAGAAAGCACTGTATTTCTCACGCTGTCAAATTCTCAGATAAATTGTTATGCTTTTTCAGTGATGAAGCAATGCTGTTATATTTTTCAAGTTGTGAAATCTGGGAGCTGCATTACATTTCTATTTTTCTTTGCTCAATATCAGGAACTGAATGGGTATGATAGTTCTGGGAATGACAACTTGCATCTGAAGCATAGAAACAATAAAAAAAAAAGATAGATGTGATATCTGGAAATCAATAATAACTCAATCAAGCAAGCCAAATTTAAAACTAGTTAGTTTTTTTAACAAGGACAGTCATCATGACAGTCGCGAAACACTTCATCTTCAACAACAGAGAGAAAGACTAACGTCTGGTCAGGCACAACATACTGATCAGACAGACATGTTAGTCAGGGTCAGGCACAATGTACTGGCCAAGACCCTCACCTCAACTTCTGCGTAATCCTCCCTTGGCAGTCTGGTTAACGAGGTGGGGTACTGACGTGATTCCCGTAGTAGTGAGTGACACGCAGATGAAGCCAAGCATAGCCGTACTTCAGAAGGTACAGAAGGGATGGCTTAGGTACGAGTGGATAGAAGCTATTGAGGCCTAAAATCTCCAGGCGTTGACCTGGATCTACTGTCTTGGTCATGCTGGGGTTCAGGGCAACGAAAGGGCCGACATCTCGGCTCTACAAGCTCCCCTCATGGACAGGAGTGACATTTTGAAATCAATCAATAACCATCTGTTGGATGAGGACACTGCAATAGATGAAACAGCAATCCATAGGCTGCAAAGGTTGACATTAAACAAGATTCGTGTGGAGTAGGCCGCATGAGAGGACGGAGCAAGAGAGTGTGCAACCAGCGAGCTACAGGCACCATCAGCATCCATACCCTGCACCATTTTCTGAGAGAGAGACTGAGCTCTTATGGGTATGTACAAAGTGCAGTGTAGATTCTTAGAAACAGAAAGTTTTGTTGTGTTTTTTTTGTTGCATTCACCTTATTTTTCTATTCCCCAAAGTGGTGTGCATTGCACTATGTTTTTATTTTGCGCCTGTCGGACCAGTGCATCCGACTTCGGCAAGCATTTTATGTAAGGGTCTGCTTCCTCCTGCATTTTCTAGGGGACATGGCCGATGATGTAATGGGGAGCAAACTCAGCATCTTCAGATTGTGAGCCATGTCACTTAACCACAAATCCACGCCGTCCCCAAACTAGTTAGTTAGTTATCAGTTTGCTAAAGAATGATGAAGAGACAGAAGGTTGGTAAAATGCATATAATCAGAGGATGATAGATTTGGGAGTGACTAGGAGAGAGGGGAGTAAGTGTGTCCTGTCTGGAAAGATCCAAAGAAAACAAAATTAACACCTGACTGGGACTGAGTAGATACACACTTTGCTGGCTGCTTGAATGAAGTACGAAGCAGTTATGGGAATGTCCAATGTGTGATGATGATGGTTCCTAGAATCAAGAATCACTTATATCCTGGCGGACTTCATGAGGATCCCTATTGTCTCTCCTGGGCCAGATGTGGTACATCTGTCGTCAACTTGAATCGCTGGGAATATTGTCATTATGTAATTTTCCCACCTTTCCCTCGGCCGCCCTTAACTTAACTTCTTTATACTGGTTTAGAAGACACTGCAGAGTCTGTATACAACCAGTTTCATTTACATTTCCTTGCTCTAAAAGCTATGCACATCCAATTTATTCTTAAATGCATTAATTGTCCCTGCTTCCACTACCTCCTGTGGCAATGCATTCTAAGCATTAAACACTCTCTGACAAAAAATATTTCCTAATATCTAATCTGAGCCTCTTTTTAGTTAATTTGTAGCTATGCCCTCTTGTTATTGTGGGTGGTTGTATTTTGAAAAACTTGTTATAGTCTAACTTATCCGTTCCTCTGATCATCTCATAAACCTGTATTAAGTCACCTCAAATTCTTCTCTCTTCTAGACAATGTAGGCGTTTTAAAAAATCTTTCCTCATAACTGTAATTCTGGAATCCCACTATCAGGTTTGTCGCTCATTTTTGTATCCTTTCCAGCATGTTTATATCCCCTCTACGATAAGGACTCCACACCTGTACACAGTACTCCAATCTAGGTCTATTGCTTTATACAGTTTGACAATCCCTTCCTTGCTCGTATTTTAATATTTTTTGTTATCATACCTAACATTGCATTTGCCTTTGTCCTTGCTGCCTAAACTTGCTCACTCACCTTACCTGTATGATTTATAAAGAGAATTACTGACCAAGGGTTAGACAGTTACGTTATTTTGACGATATAAAAAGACAAACCTCCTTGTTGAAGACCATACTAGATGGTAGGGTAGAAGACAGTCGTTCAAGAGGCAAACAATGTTATAAGTGGGTGGATAACATCAGGAGATGGACTGGAAAAAGCTTGTCAGATTGCACTATTACCTGTTAAGTTGGATCTGTTGAACCGAAAGGTGCAAATATCCGGCACATTTTACATCAGCACGTATTTTTGCTTATGGGTTAGCCTCCTCGTTTCAATTCCTTCTCTTTAGCCAGTCTACTCTGTTGCAGTTTGTTATTCAGGATCACTATGTGGAGGTGGAGAAGGATCTTGCCAACTCTGGTTCGCTGGCTGTGACGCTAGCAGTCAGCTTTGCTGATCGTTGTAGCCCATGCACTGCTCAGCATCTTGATCCGAAATAATCAACAAAATCAAAGCTAGACAGACTATTGTAGTCACATCAAACGGTCCTGGAAGAAAAAGTAGAGAACAAACGTATAAGAGGAAAACAGCTCAATCAGCGCAGTGGCCCGGTGCACTAGACTAAGTGAGAGAATAACAAACTTTACAAACAATGGAGATCTCAGATAACTTGGAGAAAACCAAGTCAGACAGCGACAATTCGGCCAGAGACAGAGAATGTTGGAGATCCATTACAGCCGACTTTTGATGAGGACCGAACTGATAATAATCCCACTGTGACTATCCACACCAACCTGACTGGGAAGCCTTGGACAACCTACACTCTACAGTGAGACTGAACAACTCATCAAGCGGAATCGTCATTTCTCTTAAGAAAAATGTGTTACGAAATAATCGCAATTTCATCACCTTGTGAGTTACCAGTCGTGATCAGACTAGAAGTTAATGTAGTAACGCCTACCAGAAATGTTGTACGTTCCTTCAACACCGACGTTCTTTGTCTTGATAGTTTTGTGATGATAAAGAATCCGTTTTCTGGAGTCTAAACAACTGCTGCCGCCATCTTGTACTGACACCGCCAGGTTGAATGGTCGTCTGGTGGATTCTTCTATTAGCCCGGATCTGACTATTCAAACGAGATGACTTTCAGAGAGGGACAATGCATGTAATAGATAATCGAGGACAGGGGCCACCTCACGTACCAGAGTTTGGAGCTGGGAGAGAGGGACACGCTATGTATGAAAGACGTTTGGGAAAAGAGAATAACACCCCATGCACAAGAGATATATATGGAGAGGGACATCCCATGTGCTAGATATTAAGGGAAAAGAATATCCAATGTGATAGAGACTGAGGGACAGGGACATTTCATGTATCAGAGACAGAGAGACAGGGATATTTCATGTACCAGAGACTGGAGGGACAGGGACATTTCATGTACCAAAGACTCAAGGGACAGGGACATGTCATGTACCAGAGACTGGAGGGACAGGGACATTTCATGTACCAAAGACTCGAGGGACAGGGACATTTCATGTACCAGAGACTGGAGGGACAGGGACATTTCATGTACCAGAGACTGGAGAAACAGGGACATTTCATGTGCCAGAGACTGAGAGACAGGGACATTTCATGTACCAGAGACTGGAGGGACAGGGACATTTCATGTACCAAAGACTCGAGGGACAGGGACATTTCATGTACCAAAGACTCGAGGGACAGGGACATTTCAAGTACCAGAGACCGGAGGGACAGGGACATTTCATGTACCAGAGACCGGAGGATGGAGTGTCTGATGGAGTGAAACAGGGTTGTATACTCTCTCCAACATTCTTCAATGTGTTTTTTGGAAAGAATAATGCAGGCAGCCCTGGAGGGACATGTTGGTACGGTCAGAATAGGTGACAAGACGATTACAAACCGGCGATTTGCAGATGATATAGATGGTCTAGCAGGCATGGAAACGGAACTCCAGGAGCTGATTGGTAGATTGGACAGAGCATCACAGAGCTATGGCATTCATATAAATGCAGAGATAACAAAGCTGATGACTAATAACAAGGAAGGATTTACATCTGTGATAAAAGCAAATGTTCAGGAACTCGAAGTTGTACACCGGTTCAAGTATCTGGGATCACTGATCAGTGACGAGGGCTCACAGCCTGAGCTAGTTGCCAGAATAGCACAGACAAAAGTGGCGCTTACGTGTTTGAAACCCATATGGCAGGATAAGCGGCTCGCCCTCAGCATACAATGCTCTCAATATTTGTGTATGCCTGTGAGACTTGGACCATTACTGCGGATATTCAGTGCAGAATACATGCAATGGAAATGAGGTGCTTTAGAAGACTTAAATGTTACGTATTAGGATCGTGTCACGAATGTAGAAATACGACGGAGAGTGGAAACACAATTGGGCTTTTTGATGATCTGTTAACGGCTACCAAAAGGCGAAAGATGGCTTGGTATGGGCACGTCACGAGGTCCAGCAGAATTACAAATTCGATACTGCATGGTTCCGTACCAGGAAAGAGAGAGCGAGGATGTCCAAGGAAGAGATGGGCAAACAACATCACCGAGTGGTCAAACCTTCGTCCCAGTGAGGCACGACTGGCGGCAGCGGAGTGAGAGAGATGGCATGGGGTTGTGGGAGTGGCTTCAAGTGTGCCCCAAACGATCTGATGGGTTACGGGATGAACTGAACTAAAATATTATTTTCATTTTGCCCTTATTCACTGTGCCATGTCCTGTGTTTTTTATTGTTCACATCCACGATGGCAAGTTACCTATATCGCAATAGCATTTTCGAATCCACCTCAGTAGCAAGTTACACACCCTTTATTGGGTTCATTGTTTTTCAAGTGCGCAATTGCAGTGAACAAAAGAATTTAATTTATTTTTGAATATATTTTTGAGTGGCATTATGTTTCCATTCGTTCTTTTTGCCTGTTCGTGTTTAGATAGTATATATATATATATATATATCATCACGTAGCATGTCCTTTATGCTGACATTGTGTTTTGTCGGTGGTCATTATCTTTGTTTTATTTATGTTTATAAATAGGTTTTGATCTTTATTATGTCCATTTACGGCTGCAATTAGCTGCTCTAACCCTTCTCCGCTTCTTGATAGTATCACTGTGTCATCTACGTATCGTAACTCTGGAATCTCGTAACCACCAATCGTAAATGGGTCGAAACTTTCAATGTTCTCGTCTTCTTATTATACATTCCGCATATATGTTGTACAGATAAGGTGAGATGATACATCCCTGTCGGACTCCCTTTTGTACTACAAACCAATCTAATGTTTGCCCAGATACTCGGACAGCGGCTTGTTGATCTTGGTTTAATGTTTCAATGAGATGAATAATATGCAAAGGAAGCCCCATTTCCTTCATGACTCTCCACAGATTTTCATGTTTTACTATATCAAAGGCCTTGGTGTAATCAATGAAACATGTGTACATGTCTACATTAAACTCTCTACATTTTTCGTAGATATTCCTCAAATTGAATATGTGGTCCCTGGTCCATCTGTCTTTCCTAAAACCTGACTGGACTATGTGAATTTCAGATTCAAAACTTTTCTCTATCCTTCTTAATAGGATTAGCAAGAGTATCTTGCTAGCATGGCTGATCAGCGCGATAGTTTGGTAGTTCGTGCACAGCTTCAGGTTGTTTTTTTTGGGGAGAGAAATATAAATTGATTTCTTCCATGCTTCTGGCTACTCTGCGCTGTGCCATATCTGTTTACACAGCTTGTGATAGACTCGAACACTCGAGCACCGGTTTTTCTCCTCGCTCATTTCTGTGTCCTAAGCCAAAAGGTCCTCGAACACTTCTCTCCATGTCGGCTCTTTCATCTCCAACTTTCGCCTTGAAATCTCCAATAATGATCATGATGTCGGTTTTTTCTACTTTTTCCATCGTTTCTTGTGTTATAGAAATCTTCCATTTCACAATGGAAACGTGAGACGACAAGAAGGGGAGTCCACCCCTGACAAGTTCACACAGCTGCTGATGGAAGAGGCGGAAGATCGACCTGTGCGACAACGACTCTGAAAGCGGGAGCTGGAAACGCCTGGTATCGGGCTAAGGGCGCACCAGAGACCATAGTTGGTAAGCGGCCAGAACAACGTCCAGAAAGCAATGGCAAATTACTGGATGTAAAATGCCAAGAAACTTATGACAGTCGAGAGAAACGAAACTCAAAGATCTTATGGTGAGGCCCTCAGGCCAGGGAGATCATCGAGGCCAACTGGGGAAGAGGCCGATTTCAGAGTCAGTACAAATATTAGAGATGACGGTCTAAAGCCCAACTGCATTACAGTGGACAACTCTGAAATAGGACTAAAAACAAAACTAAGAATAGGCACCTGGAACGTCAGGAGCCTATACCAGGGCAAGTTGTTCATGATTGGAAAGGAAATGGAGAGAACCAAGATAGAGATTCTTGGAGTCTCTGAACACAGATGGGCTGGTCAATGGCACTGTGCCAGCTCCTCAGGAGAAACATTTATATACTCTGGGACGGACAAGGGTGGAAAAAGCGGGGTCGGCTTTATTCTGTCAAAGAAGACAGCACCTTCACCATTTGGTTACAATCCAGTTAACGACCGAATAATTGTAATCAGACTAAAGAGAAAGACAAGAAATTTAACAATAATTCAAGTTTATGCACCAACATCAGCAGCTGATGATTGCGAAACTCTGTGATGAATAAATTATTTTCTATATTTAATCAGAACCTTTCTTTAGTTAATGTGTAGCTACGCCCACTTGTTCTTGTACGTAGTAGTATTTTGAAAAAAAACTTCTTAGTCGAATTTTTTCAGGCTGTTCAGTCTCTACAGTGCCATAGCTAGTCTTCTTCTGACCGCAGAGACTGAACAGACTGAAGAAATTATAGCAGAGCACCAACAAAATGATAAAAGTAAAAGTCTTGAGAACCTGTGTTTTTCCAAAACTTCCAGACAAAGAATCATTTCCTTTGAGTCAAAATGTTACAGAAAGATCCTCAGAATACCGTGGACAGAGATAAAAACAAATGTAGACATTCGGCAAGTTGAGCATAGAAGAGAATTGGTTTATCAATTCCATGTTGGCTAGAAAATGTAAATACTTTGGTCACATCAAGAGACACAATGGTCTCGAATGAACGGTGATGGAAGGTATGGTGCCAGGCAAAAGAAGAAGGGGTAGACCAAGAAGACGATGGCACCAAGATATCCAGGAATGCCTGAAAATGAAGTGGTGGAGGCTGGAGTTTTGGCAAGGGAATGAGTTTCTTTCAGACAGACTGTGATGGGAGCGACGTTCTATAAAGGACATGCTACATGATGATAAGTCTAATTTATCCGTTCCTTTGATTATCTTATAATCCTGTATTATATCACCTCAAATTCTTCTAATTTCTAGTCTTTCCTCATAACTGTAATTCTGGAATCCCACTATCAGCTTTGTCGCTCTTCTTTGTATCCTTTCCAGCATGTTTATATCCCCTCTATGATAAGGACTCCACACCTGTACACACTACTCCAATCGAGGTTTAACTAATGCTTTATACAGTTTGACTATCCCTTCCTTGCTCCCATGTTTAATATTTCTCTTTATCATACCTAACATTGCATTTGCCTTTTTCACTGCTACCTGTACTTGCTCACTCACCTTACCTGTATGATCTATTATAACCCCTAGGTCCCTTCCCTTTTCTATCTTTCTAATATTGTTCTCGCCCATTCTGTAATTATGTTCCATATTGGATCTAGACACTGTAGGCCGGTTGTTCTGATTTGAGTTTGTGTATGTCTCTGTTTGTTTGTGTATTTACGTGTATGACTGTATATTAGCTTGCACCAGGCAAGGTGTTCAGATCGCTGAACGAAACTCAATTGCGGACATTCAGAGTAACCGTGATGCCGGAAAGTGCAGAATGCACAATGACTCCCCAGCTGAATTCTCGAATGAGTGCCCCGGGTGCGGCAAACATTTTTCGCGCAAGGATCGGCCTCTATAATGCGATGGACAATATTATCTGTGTCTGCGCATTAGTGTGTGTTTCTGAGCGTATATGTGTATCTGCAGGTGTGCGTCTCATTGTGTGTATCTGAGTGTGCCAGTATGTGTATGTGTATGCTGCAAAAAGCAGCATTGATGGCACCGTACCGACTGCGGGTCTAACATTCCTCTGGTGGTTTAGTTCATTATGGACACCGC
This sequence comes from Ariolimax columbianus, assembly GCA_036924085.1. Lineage (NCBI taxonomy): Eukaryota > Metazoa > Mollusca > Gastropoda > Stylommatophora > Arionidae > Ariolimax > Ariolimax columbianus. The sequence goes on along the minus strand of JAVGWX010000025.1, from coordinate 12,429,105 downwards.
CAGGCCATGGAAATGCCTAGAATTCACACTAGTCGACGACTTACACTTGTGTTCACGGAAACGTCTCGTTGTTTTCTATTTGGACTGGTTAATTCCTTTTTTTTTTTTTTTCTTCTCTCTGATTATCCTGGCCTGGACATCGGCTATTTGAATTAGCACTACGCCTAAGCCTGTGTCGTATTTTCACGGTCTAGAGCACACGATTGAACTTCATTAGAATGGTGCCCATAGCCCTAGATGCAAACAGTGTCAGTTTTAGTGTGCCTGTGAAATTTAGACACGAATGTAATGGACTAGAACACGTCGCCCGGAAGAGATGCCCAACACATCACTCACACGCTGAGTGATGTCCCTACAACCTCTCGTGGTTATGGGAAAGGCACGGCACACAACGTTGCCTTGCGGGATACCTGTTTACAGGAAAAGCTTTGGGAGTAAACCTTGAGGAAAAATCTACATCATGTGCTATCTTCAGTCGTCTTGACAATGTCTTGCCACTGGCAAAAGATGGCACAGGATTAGAGAGTGAGGTTGACAAAAGGTGGAGTTCCTTTCTCACTTTAAATCCAAATCACAGCGCAAGTCACCCATTTCAGCGGACACAGCAAGAGAAAAGGCTGTCCACACGGCTGGACAGAGACAATGGTCTTTATTGCATGTGAAGGACGAAAACCATATTTATGTGCATGTCTTTGTGACTGTTCCTTTCTGTTCTGATACTAAGAATCTCTTTCACTGCACTCCAGGCATACCAATAGGTGCTCAGTCTCTCTCAGTAAATCACCAAGAATATGGATACTGATAGTTCCTGTAGCTCGTAAGTTGTACACACTTCTGCCTGATCCTCGTTTGATATCGATCTGCAGTCCGTGAGTTGCTGATTCATCTATTGCCATGACGTCGTCCAGCAAGATGCCATTGATAGATATCAAAATGTCACTCATATCCATACCTAGTGTACTGTAGCTATTGTCTGTAAAGTCAGGATGTCATGGTCCTCCCCCGTTGGTTGGTTAGCTATCAATTTCATTTGGTCCCACCCATCTAGTATCTTATTGACTGAAATATCTACAGGTCGCTGTTACTCTAAGACCTTGTCGTCAACCTAACTTCCCACTATTTATGTCTGGTACCAGTCCGATACTAAGAATGGTCAATCTACCCTCTACCCCCAATCCAGACAAGCTTCCACTTAACCTCCCACTTTCTTCGCTCTCACGTTCTTACTGACTTAGTGTCGACTCAGTACTGACCTTGAATTTGATCTCGCTAACTATTTTCTCAGGCAACTTTTAACTCTCGGAGAATACAGACGCCAGACTCAATTTTCTTCTGTTCTAAACGCCCATGATCCACAGGGAACTGTTACACAGGATCAGTTAATGCATGTTAAAATAGATTGAATACACATAGTTATATTCAATAGTTATTTTTAGATCAAGTTGAGTAGAAGAAACTGGTTGTACACAGACTTTGAAGTCTCCTAGACCCGCATAAAGAAGTTTAAATACAAAGAGGCATTAGGAACATGACAACAAGAAAATCAAATAAAAAATTGTAATCAACAAAAATCTCAAACATATACGAGTCGTGTTCAAATTAAACCAAACTGCACCAAGTGAACATATGTACGATGTGCATGATGACGTCACTTCTAGGGTAAACAGCACACACAAACCGTCAAGCTTGTAAAATGTCATTATCCTCTGACTCATAGTCTCCCCAGCAGATCGTTAAAAATATGGTGGGTGTGATACGGAATCCATCCAGAGTTGATCAGCGAACGGTGATTCGGTTTCTAACAGCTGAAGGATGTCGACCAGTTGACATTCACCGCAGACTGTAGCCAGTGTATTGTGACACAAGTGTTTTGAAGACAACAGTGACGAACTGAACAACGATGTTTAAAGAATGACGTAAGTTAATGAAAGATCTTCCTTGACCAGTTCAAGCGCATATTGTTGCGTTAACTCACATCCTTCTTTAAACATTGTTGTCCAGTTCTTCGCTGTTATCTTCTACACACTTTTGTCACCCTACACCGCCTGCATTCTGCGATGAATGTCAACTGGTCGACATCCTTCAGTTGTTAGAAACTAAACCACCGCTAGCTGATCAACTCTGAACGGATCCCGCCATGTTTTCAACAGTCTGCTGAGGAAACTATGAATCGAACAATAATGCAATTTTGCACACTTGACGGTTGGTAAGTGCTGTTTACACCAGAGGTGACATTATCATGCGTATCATATGTATGTTCATTTGTTATAGTTTGGTCCAGTTTCAATGGAATATACCTCGCCTTGTACAAAGAAGAATTATCAACATGACAAGAAATTCAAATCAAAAATTTTAATAAACAAAAATCTCAAACTTATATATTGTCATGCAACTGTTCGTCAACGTATACTCAAGTTGAAGTAACACTTATAAAAGATGTTAAAAGAATATATTATATTTCAAAATGCAAGCCTGTCGTACATTTCTTATTAACCTATACTCAACCATTGGTGAAAGAATTCGCCTGGGGCATTGTCTATGTATACTCACCAGTGTATCCGTTGTGTTAGCACCGGATTTTGCTATAGATGCGGTTGAATCGAAAACGAGGCTACATACTACCATCTTGAAAATAACAAGATGGCTAGTTTGATTTTAAACAATTTTTTTTCTGTTTCACATTCAGAAGGTTATTCCATTATTGATTATGACGAAGTTTAATTGTTGGAACGGATTTTTCTGAGGTAGGTCTGTTTAGTTTGGTTATGTAGATGTTATAAATACGTTTGTAGTGGAAACTAACAGATATGCCGATCTGGCTAAAAACACTATCAGTGCTTTGTGACAATTTCATGGATTTACAGTACCCAAAAATGGGCCATTCAAAATGTTTGTGACGTATTATTCAAAATGTAGAAACTATAAGGTTTAAATGACATGCAAAAATAAGCACCGATTTGTGGGAGAGATCATAAAGTCAATATAACTCGAGAGAAAGGAGCTCTTATTTTGAAGGGAAAAAAAAGGAAAGATTCTCTTAACGTGCCAGTGTGGCAAACCAGGATTATGTTCCAGATTATCTGGACAAATTGCACACTATGAGTAATGTGGTCAGCATTACACTGGCCACTTTTACTTTAGAGATTGTTTTGTACCCATTTTTGGGGTTTTTTTGTTTTTGTTTTTTTTGCGTTCGCCTTATTTATTTATTCCCCAAGGCGTGTGTGCGTTACACTGTGGTTTTTATTTTGCGCCTGTCGGCCCAGTGCATCCGACTTCAGCATGCATTTTATGTAAGGGTCTGCTTCCTCCTTTATTTTCTAAGGGTTTGCTTCCCTGGGGTAACGGCCGGTGCTGTGATGGGGATCGAACCCAGCACCTTCTGGTTGTGAGCCGTGCCACTTAACCACTAGGCCACGCCGTCTCCTTTTGGGGGGTTTAAATCGAGGAAAAGTTTTCCATGGACTGTACAATCCTCAGAACAGATACCCGAGATTAACCGCATAGACAAGTGGCATCAAAAAAAAAGGTGAAGGTTGGATGGAGATTAAAGAAGAACAAGTATTAGGACATAATTTGCCATATACTAGGTGGAGATCTCTGAACAGGTGAGGGGCAGGTGTGTCCAGGTGTGGGTCTAACCTGAATCATGTACTAGGTGGAGATCTCTGAACAGGTGAGGGGCAGGTGTGTCCAGGTGTGGGTCTAACCTGAATCATATACTAGGTGGAGATCTCTGAACAGGTGAGGGGCAGGTGTGTCCAGGTGTGGGTCTAACCTGAATCATATACTAGATGGAGATCTCTGAACAGGTGAGGGGTAGGTGTGTCCAGGTGTGGGTCTAACCTGAATCATATACTAGGTGGAGATCTCTGAACAGGTTAAGGACAGGTGTGTCCAGGTGTGGGTCTAACCTGAACCATAAACTAGGTGGAGATCTCTGAACAGGTGAGGGACAGGTGTGTCCAGGTGTGGGTCTAACCTGAATCATATACTAGGTGGAGATCTCTGAACAGGTTAAGGACAGGTGTGTCCAGGTGTGGGTCTAACCTGAATCATATACTAGGTGGAGATCTCTGAACAGGTGTGTCCAGGTGTGGGTCTAACCTGAATCATATACTAGGTGGAGATCTCTGAACAGATTAAGGACAGGTGTGTCCAGGTGTGGGTCTAACCTGAACCATAAACTAGGTGGAGATCTCTGAACAGGTTAAGGACAGGTGTGTCCAGGTGTGGGTCTAACCTGAACCCTAAACTAGGTGGAGATCTCTGAATAAGTTAAGGACAGGTGTGTCCAGGTGTGGGTCTAACCAGAAAAAGTGGGGATATGCAGACGGTGAATATTGCGAATGTGGGGCCGTCCAGGACCCGGAACACCTGATTATATGCTCCAGTATGCAGGAATCCTGCACAGTGGAGGACCTGATCGTGGCAAATGAAAGAGCACTGACGATGGCTGGTCTTCGGGGGGAAACTTTATGAGGTTGCCGGACACGGAAAGTAAGTAAGCAAGGGTGGGTCGAGACCGAGACCAGTCTTTGCGATAGAGAAAAATCCAGCACAAGCTAGGGACCGAACCTAGATAGCTTGACTTGGAAGCTAATGTATGAACGACTCTGTGCTACCTCTGCACTTAGGGTCGCTATAGCTGAGAAGTAAGAACTGTTGCCTCTCAAAAAATGAAAGCACAGTGGGGTTCGAATCCCACAAATTTCAAGTATCCACTGGTCTCAAAGATGAGACCAACGTCTGGTTCTATTGGAGGCTGACAAAAAAACATGGAAATCCTGTGCATGTAAGACAGCACTTGACAGTTGAAAGTTGATAATAGCAGGCTATCAGTCGCTGTCAGAATTAAACTCAGAAAAAGGAATGAAATTAATTACTACTCAAAGGGCATATATATATATATATATACATCCAGGGCTTGAAAAATGTCAGGGTGGCTTACCAATCAGTCAAAAATTTCACCAGTCAGCATGGTCGAACGACAGTCATGCAATTTATGTTAACAAATTTAAACTAGGCACTAATTCACCTTTATTTCTACATAACAATGCGTACCAAACCAACATATTTTGTATTACTTACACAGTATTAGTCAATTTCTTCTTAAGAAAAAATGAGACATGCGTGTGTGTCCTTGAACATTGTTGGTAGTTTTAGCACTGAAGTACCATCTATCGATGGCTTTAGTAGGTTTAAATTGTGGTAGTAGAGGTCCATCTAGATTTACCATCATAAGCTAGATTATGTACAATCTATATAAACCATAATATCATTAATAATCATTTGAGAGTTGTTATGTAGTAACGATTAAAAACGCAATTAAAAATTGAAAACGGATACTTTTTTTTTAACTCGTCAAGCAAAAGTCTTTACTTGTTACAGACGAGCGCTTTTGTTAAGCCCTGTATATATATATATATTAAAAAATTAACAAATTCCGGTTGTTTAATTAACTCCAATGTCAAGTTGGCTCTCCTGCATGGAGCAAAAACTTGGAGAACGACAAAGACAACACAGAGAAAACTCCAGTCCGTGAATAAATATCTGGTTAGACATGATGAGAAACAAAGGCATGTGGAAAAAAAGCCATCACCAACCAGTGGAACAACAAATCAAACATAGAAAATAGAATTGGATAGGACACACAATACATAAAACACCATCAAACATGACCAGACAGGCCCTGACATCCAATCCACAGGGGGAAGAGGAAGAGAGGTGGACCAAGATACACCCGGAGAAGAGATTGAAGATGAGCTTCAGTCCCTGGACTTCAAATGGGTGGAGACAGAAAGGGTAGCTCAAGATCGAAATTGCTGGAGGATTGTGGTCAATGCCCTATGCCCCAAATGAAGCGACGGACATTGATTGATATACTGAAGCGAAGGACATTGATTGATATACGGAGTGTCCCACTCACTACCAGCCCATGGTTTTCCCTAATAACTTTTAAACCAATGAACATAATTCAATTAAATCTGACATGGACTCACCTTGATGTGTGAGAAACATGAGCTCATATTTTTGCAAGTGGTTACAATTAGCATCGGCACGCCTGCACAAGCCTCTTCATGTTACGGAAGGTATTCATCAACACATCAGGAGTCACAGACTCAATTTCCCGCCACATTTTTTTCTTGCAGTTCCATGAGATTGGTATGTTGCGTAACACTTCCCCTTCCAGCATGCCCCATAGGAAGAAATCAGGTTGGGTAAGGTCCGGCGACGTTGGTGACCAAAGTCACTTAGAAATGACACGATCTTCAAAGAAGGAAGCAATTTCAGTCATGTTTACATTTGAAATGTTGCTCCATCCTGCTCAAAATAGGTAGTACGGAGTTCCTCGTCCAACTGGTTCACAGTTTGTCCATCTCAAATTATTCTGAGTTACATTCATTAGTTTAAAAGTTATTTGGGAAAACCAGGGGTAGACAGCGAATGGGTCATCTTGTTTAAATACAACATACAATTCAAAATATATGTCTTGATTGTCATAATAAATACTTGTTATTTACTAGCCTATATACGCACTGCAATGTCTATCGTTATTTTTATTGGAAATTTTCCCTATTACAAAATAACAAGTTTACTGTATAACTGTTCTTAGTCGTAGGAAGAAGCATCAAAACTTGTGACCCGTGCATCTCTTAACCCTTTTGCTGCCACACTTTTTTCAGTCAAGTTTGGTCCAGTGCCACTGCATTTTTTCGACATGATCAGTTTTAATTGTGATCATTTTTCGAGGTGGGGGTTCAACTCCCACCCCTATACCAGAAGGACTATCTCCTGAAAACCTATTATCATTATCACTTGAATCAAAGTTCAGTTCTATATCAGATTCTGAGTCCGTTATATCACTAGAATTAGCTAAAAAGTCTGAATCAGAGCCATTATGGAATTAGGTATCTGTAGCTACATCGCTCATTGTGAAGTGTTTGTTTCCGTATTGAAAAAATGCAGTAAAAACGTTATATTTCGGACTGTCAGCGTTAAAATAATTAACCCACATGCGTAGCCATTTTGTAGACCTCTCTAACTTATGGAAGTAACATTCATGTAAAGTAAAACCGGTGTTGTGTAGTGAAAATGGCTGAGAAAAAAATCTTATTCCGCTTGTTGACAATAGTCGTCCGTGGCACTGTATGGGATATTTGAGCTTGAGCGAGTAGTCGTCCGTGGCACTGTATGGGATATTTGAGCTTGAGCGACTAGTCGTCCGTGGCACTGTATGGGATATTTGAGCTTGAGCGACTAGTCGTCCGTGGCACTGTATGGGATATTTGAGCTTGAGCGACTAGTCGTCCATGACACTGTATGGGATATTTGAGCTTGAGCGACTAGTCGTCCGTGGCACTGTATGGGATATTTGAGCTTGAGCGACTAGTCGTCCGTGGCACTGTATGGGATATTTGAGCTTGAGCGACTAGTCGTCCGTGGCAGTGAAAGGGTTAAGCGACATTATCTTTATATAATAAAATAAGAACGAGAAACGAAGATATTAGGAGACAAGTAGGCCCAACACCAGTGCTAGAGGCAGCAAACCAAATGATTCGGCCACGTGACACGACAAACACTAGATAGTATGCCTCAGAAAGTTAAGCTATACGGATACAATGGATACAGCAAACGATGGATAGCGGTAAAGCTTCCATTGTCAAGAAACCTCTTCATAACCTGACTCTGAAAGGCACAAGCAGGACATAAAATAAGAAAGAATAAAATAAGATAAATATTTATTGTACATACAGCTGTACTGTGAAGTATATATTAATATAAAAAAATGTAAAGTAACGATCCCGTTCACCTGCCAGTATGGTGTTAGGCCCATTTTATCTTGACCAACGGCACACTAGAGGTGATGTGGCCAACATTACGCCAGCCGCCTTTACTTGCTTCGGTAGCTTCTTTTTAAGGCTGGGTCGACCCCGGAGCTGTTAGCGATCTATAAAAAAATATCTCACATCTCCTGAGAATTTTAAAAAATAGGTTTGCTGTTCGCCTTATTTTTCTATTCCCCAAGGCAGTGCGCTGCACTATATTCTTATTTAGCGCCTGTCTGCGCAGTGCATTCTATTCCAGCATGCATTTTATGTAAGAGTCTGCTTTCTCCTGCATTTTCTAAGGGTTTGATTCCCCGGGGTAACGGCCAGCACCTTCGGACAGTGAGCTGTGTCACTTAACCATTAGCCCACACCATCCGCTGTGGATTGAACCTAGATTGCCTGGCTGGAGTCAGTGCACTAACAACTGCGCTGCCACAGCTCCAGCGTATTATAAAACAATTTAATGCAAGCAACAGCCCCCTGACTAACCCAACTCTATATTAACCCTGCAGATTCCAATTGTGGTACGCACATATCACATATTAGCCTATGTACCGTACACAGTACATACACAATTTAATTCTCTACGTTGGTTTGTATGTCATCCACAGTCAAGTGTTTGTACGTCATCCACAGATGTTTGTATGTTCATTATCCACAGATGTGCTGTTTGTATATCCTCCCCAGCCGTTTCTCTGTACACCATTCACAGCCATTTGTGTGTCTTCCGCAGCTGTTTTTCTGTGCACCATCCACAGCCATTTGTACGTCATCCATAATCGTTTGTTTGTAAATCATTGACACTCATTTGTTTCTACGTCGTCCCAAAGCATGCAATCCTCAGTAACTACTCATATCAATACCCATAATTCTCAGCACAAATTTTATGCCCTAAACATAACTTAACGTCTTTACACTGGTTTAGAAGACTGCCTTCAACAGGTTTCTTGGAGGGTGGTTAACTGATGTGCGAGTCCATCTTAATAGACTCAAACACTAGAGCTAAGCAGACACGCAGTCAGTTAGGCGCCATCTGTAGCTGGTCTTAACACACCACCTGAGCGAAGGTACAAATAACTTGGGTACATTTTTGATTAGAATTTTGTCCCGACAGCGACTGTTAAGCCTACTCTTTTTGATTTCCAACTGCCAAGGAAGTTTTAACACGCTCGACGCTGAACACGGGAGTCTGATCTCACGTACCAGAGATCAGGGGAATTTTTACCAGAAAGTAAAGTAACCCATAGCATTACTGCCGTAGAGGTTAAGGGTGTTAGCGATCTCATATTTCAAAGGCTCGGCTATATGAGGGCGGTAGCCATCGCCTCTCCCTCGCCGCTTTTACTTCCCGGACTGAACCGGTACCCATTGCGGTCTGAAAAAACATATTTGGCCTCAACTGGGGAATGAACCCAGGACCACTCAGATGCGAAGCCAGCGCGCTAACCACTGTGCTACGAGGCTACCAGAAGATACACGTGAAAAAATGCTGGTCTCTGTCGTGATTCGAACCTGCGACCTCCAGCACCCGAGGCGGACATCTTACCTCAAAACCACAGAGTCCCCCGTTAAGTGCAGCAAGTTCATAAACATCTGTATGTAAGAGCGGAGGACTGTAGAGGAAAATTTAGTAATCCTTAGATCAATGGTTCTAATCTGGTTCACAGCAATTTGTTTTTCTGTCAAAGTTGTATTATTATTATATTTTGTTCTTTGGTGTTTGTCTTGGAAAATGATGTTGTGTAATAGTTTACAGCGAGGATGTGGTATCTCCACCCTTTGACCCAACGCAACCAGTTTCATTTTTTAAAGCCAGGATTGCCTTCCCTCTGTGATTCCTTCTTAGCCAGGCTACACTATTGCAGCCTGTTTCCAGGGCCGATATTTGGAGGTGGAATATGGTCTTGGTCAGCTGTGGTTCGTTGACCAAAATGGAAAAAGTTTATTCAAAACCTTCACAACTTTTCAAATTTAAAAAATTAAAAACAAGCATTACTAAAGACATGAATGTGATTTCTTGATTTAATTTTAATCACTGAATATTCTATGCAATATCTTTTCATATTTTCAGGGTATATTCTTATGAAAAAAAATGCACGCACTTAAGAAGAAAATGTGATCAAATTGCATTTAATTTTCGTAACTATTATTTTCTAACTTGACTTTATCCTTCCACTGATGTTGTGGGAAACTGTAGATCTCTCTCTTGGGCCAGAAGTATTGCCATTGAGTCCATGCTGTGACTTTGATGTTGTCTATCCATTTTCCCGTGGTGTTCCCTTGGCTTGAAACTCCGATCTCTTACTGCTGTATGTTTTTAATGGCAGCCAATCTGGTTTTTTATGAGAGGACCAAACCACTTTACTTTCTTAACTAAACATCTTTATACTGGTTTAGAAGACTCTGCAGAGTCTGTATACAACCAGATTAATTTACATTTCTTTGCTCTAAAAGCTATGCGCATCCAATCTATTCTTAACACATTAATTGTCTCTGCTTCCACTACTTCCTGTGGCAATGCATTCCAAGCATTCACCACTCTCTGACTAAAAAAATATTTTATAATATCTAATCTTGACCTTTGTTTAGTTAATTTGTAGCTATACCCTCTTGTTCTTGTGGGTGACTGTATTTTGAAAAACTTGTTATAGTCGAAATTTTCCTTTCCTTTGATTATCTAATAAACCTGTATTAAGTCACCTCGAATTCTTCTCTTTTCTAGACACTGTAGGCCAGTTTTTCCGAGTCTTTCCTCATAACTGTAATTCTTGAATCCTACTATCAGCTCTGTCGCTCTTTTTTTCTTTCTATGTATGTGTTCTTGGGAGGATGTTGTTCCCAATTTTTCTGATGTCTGTATTTTTAATTCTGTCTCTTCTGGTTATGTTTATGACATTTCTCAAGCATCTCACTTCACAGATTGCAATTTTAAGACCAACAAATAAAACAGTTATAGGCTCTAAAAGTCAACAACCATAGTAAAATGTGACATGCTGAAAAAATTATTGCTGATGAAGCCCGACCTGGTCGTCCTATTCAGATTGCAATAACTGTGTGGCGGGTTATGGATATGACTCAAGCTGACATGTGAGTAATGATAGACAATGTACAAGCTGCAATAGGGTGTTCACATAGTTTAACCTGCAACATAATGCATGATTGCACCTAGGTGGGAGACATTTCACGAATAATAATAGAGGCAAATGAGGCTGTGACAGCAGACCAAAGACTTATATGCTGCATGTTTTGGTCTACTGATAAAGCAATGGGATAGGTGTATCAACAATGTTGATGGAAATTATTTTCAGAAATAAGAAACAATGTGAGTGCGATAATAAATGGTTATCAAGTTCGTATCTCATTTAGTTATTATTTTTTTTAAATATACACCTGTGACCTATTTATTGACATGCCCTCGGAGCATCTCCGTAGAACTTGCGTAGGAATGGTACTGGCGATAGCCATATCTGTTTTCTCTGCTCCTCGTATTTTGTAGTGACTGTTCAGCAGACATTTTATGATTTCTGCGGATGGGGCAGAAGATGTAGCACAGTGACTAAGCTGGTAACAGTCAGAGACACTTAGCTCGCTGCTTCGATCAGTGACCCAACTCCACCTCCAAATAACGACCTTGGAAACAAGTTGCACTAGTGAAGACTGGTTAGGAGAAAAGGGATCACAGCTGAAAGGCACACCCAGTAGCCAAAAAATCCAGCTGAAACCGAATTTGTCGAGCCGAAAGGCGCAGATACCGCAGTCTTGCTGTATAAAGTACTACACAGCTGACACATTCGCCGGCACTTCTTACCTATAATTGGTTGAATAGGTCGTGTCTCAATAAGTTATCAACTTAACCAAAATCTATGGATTACTACATTGTTACATAATGGCATGGGGAATATTACCAGCTCAACAGAAATCTAACAGGAAACTTGACCCTTTGAACCCGTGATGATGTTCTGGATGAAAAGTTGTTTTGAAATTTCACGAAATGGCCATTCTAAAACGCTAAAAAAAAAAAAACCTGGAATGTAATTTCAAGGACTTTGAGGCTGATAAATTGGTGACAATAATTCTGAAAAGGATCCGTTGTTATTTGAACGAGGACATGTGTGTGATTCAGATTACCATTGATTATGATCAAGCTAGATCTATTCCTATTTCACGGGGGAATCAGGCTACAGTCCAAGGGGTCGATCTATCTTCAGTCCACTTGTGTCGTTAGACGCGTTGGGAAATGTGACCTTTGTTTCATATTTTTGGCAGGTGAAATCCGATGGTGACTTGCCGGGTCAATCCCAAAATATGTTCCCAACCATTAGGTTTGTAGCTCCTGGAATATACGATTGCCTGGAATATATGACTGGTTGTGGTTTAAGTGTAAATTAGAGCAAGGTAGACATCTATGTCTCTCCGCTAACCACATAACCAAGACCTGATGTTATAGTCACACAGTCCTCTTTGGCGACATATTCTCTGTGGGACGAGAATCCCTAGAATAATTTGAGTAGATTTTTAACTTAAGTTTTGCCCGGACAGAGGCCGTTAAGCCTACTCTTTTTTATTTCCAACTGCCGAGGGATTTTTAACATGCGTGCCACTGCATGCCGGTGTCTCATCTCACTACCCAGAGATCAGGGTAAATTTTTACTGGATGATCCACGTGAAAAAATCCCAGTCTCCACAGTGAATTTAAACCCGCAATCTCCAGCACCCAAGGCGAACACCTTACCTCGAGACCGCTGAATCCCCCATAATGTATCAAGTAAATTTAATAAGTGACTACCTTCAGTAAATATATTCCACACTCTACTGAAGTAGGAGCATAGGAGATGATCAGGTCAGTCAATTTGAGATAGAGTAACCAAATTAGAACACATAGTTTTGTCATGGTAAATAGGTTTACTCAAATGTCTACATTGTGCGTATTTTCTCAAGAGCACAGGGGAATGGGATTTTACGGACTGGATAGTCAAGGTTCAAAGGGTTAATAAATTAGCACAGAGTGATTGCTGAAGTACTACGTTCTTATCAAAAATATAAGTTTGTGGGCCGTGATTGTTTAAGGCCTAGAGGCCCTACCAAAAATACACATTGGTGGACCGTGTTTGTTTATAGGTCTAGAGGCCCAACTAAAAATACAAATTTGTGGACCGTGTTTGTTTTAGGTCTAGAGGCCCAACTAAAAATACAAATTTGTGGACCATGTTTGTTACAGGCCCAGAGGCCCTACCAAAAATATGAATTGGTTTACCTTGGTTGCTTCAGGCTCAGAGGCCCTACCAAAAATATGAAATGGTTTTCCGTGATTGTTTCAGGCCCAGAGGCCCTACCAAAAATACAAATTTGTGGAGCGTGATTATTTCAGGCCTAGAGGCCCTACCAAAAATACTAATTTATCGACTGTGATTGTTTCAGACTAGAGGCCCTACCAAAAATACAAATTTGTGGACCGTGTTTGTTACAGGCTCAGAGACCCTACCAAAAATATAAATTGGTGTGTCGTGATTGTCATAGTACCATGTTCTTACCAAAAATATGGATTGGTAGAAAGTACACTCGCTTTTGATTGCAAAGGTACATTGCTCAACTTCTGCAACCGTCATGCTCCAGTAGACCCAACTATAATTGGGTACCTGACTTACAGTTAGGAAAGGAGAAGGCAGCAAGGAATAAAACTGGCCACATCAACTCACACAAGCTGTGATTAACTACACTTTAGCAGAGAGCGATCGGTCTTACCAAAAATATAAATTGCTAGAGAGTGATCGTTACTTAACTTAACCCTACCAGACCGCTGTCCCCATTTTTCGGTAATTTCCTTAACTGCCGCCAAACCGCTGGACCTAATTTTCGGTAATTTGGATAGTACGTCATAAAATGCGTCAGAATCTAAAAATAACCAACCAATCGTGGTCAATCCTCGTGATTAGTCATTGGAAATGGCTGCCCCAATGTTTGAATTGATTTTGTGGGGTTTAACGTGAACAAATTCGGAAAATTGACAATGAAACGAACGGCTGATGAACCAAGCACTTCAACAGGAAAGCAAAGTAAGTCTAGGCTTATGACAGTCCAACAGGTGATCAATAATTTGATTGATTCAGACTCTGTTCAAGTGAAACAGACAGTGAGAGCTCGAGTGATGAGATGAAGGCTTTTCTTGGACTGAGGATCTATATGGAATACTCATGTATAAAGCCCAGCTATCAGGATTATTGGACAAATGAGGGCTCTTTGTTGTGTTTACTCCCGGATTTTGAAATGTTTTATGACTCGAGACAGATTCTTTGCCTTTTGCTGGGTGCATTGGCACACAAAGGTGGAATATTGACGCTAGATGAAAGGTAAACCTATTTTCTACAATGTCTCCAAGTTACATCTTATTCTAACCACTTGTTTGCATGTAACTAACATTTTTCTATGTCATGTTGGTTTTTTTCTCTTGAATGCTCAGGAGCCCAGGTATAGGGGACAGTTAGGTTAAGGGCCTTAGGTGTGGTATGGTTAGTGCTCAGGAGCCCAGGTATAGGGGACAGTTAGGTTCAGGGCCTCAGGTCTGGTAGGGTTAATGCTCAGGCGCCCAGGTATAGGGGACAGTTAGGTTCAGGGCCTCAGGTCTGGTAGGGTTAACATCTTTGTAATTCGGGTCTAGAAGACTCAGCAGAGTCTGTATACAACCAGTTCTGTCTACTCAACCTGATCACTGAATAACTATGTGCATACAATTTATTCTTGAATGCATTAACGTACCCTTCTTCTGCTATTTCCTGTGGTAACGCATTCCAAGCATTCACCACTCTCTGATTAAAAAAGGTTTTCTTGATATCTAATCTGGACCTTTACTTAAGTCCTTGTAGCCAGCTGTATTTTGAACAACTTAATATAGTCTAATGTAACCGTTCCTGTGACTATCTTATAAACCTGTATTAAGTCACCACGAATTCTTCTCATATCTAGGTCAGTTTTTCTGAGTCTTTCCTCACAACTATAATTCTGGAATCCCATTATCAGTTTTGTATCCTTTCCAGCATGTTTATATATCCCTCTACGATAAGGACTCCACACCTGTACACAGTACTCCAATCTAAGTCTAACTAATACTTTATATAGTTTGACTATCACTTCCTTGCTCCTATGTTTAATATTCTTTATCGAACCTAATATTGCATACGCCTTTTTCACTGCTACCTGGACTTGCTCACTCACTTTACCTGAATGTTCCATTATAACCCCTTGGTCCCTTTCCTTTATTATTAATATTGTTCTCACCAATTCTTGAATTATATTCCATATTGTATTTACCCATGTGGATGACTGCACATTTATCTATATTAAACTCCATCTGCCAGCTCTCAGACCATTTTATAATTTTGTCTAAATCCGACCTCAGTGTATCCACCTCTCCTTTCGATGAGACATCTCTGCATTGTTTTGTGTCATCCACAAATTTTGCAATAATTTATCCTATATCATTATGCAAATCATTTATATATAACAAGAACAATTCCCAAAACCGAACCCTGTGGCGCTCCACTTTTTACTTCACACCACTCAGAGTACTCCTTATTTATACCCACCCTCTGCCTTCTTCCCATTAACCAATTTTCAGTCCATTCAGCAACTTCGTTCTCTATTCCATGTGATTTCAAGTTCCTAAAAAATATGCTTTTACCAAAAATATAAATCAATAGTGAGTGATCATTACGGTAATATGTTACCAAAAATATAAATCGATAGTGATCGTTACGGTAATATTTTCTTGCCAAAAATATAAATCGATAGAGTGATTGTAACAGTAGCATGTTCTTACCAAAACCAAAAACATAAATCGATAGAGAGTAATCATAACGGTTCTATGTTCTTACCAAAAACATAAATCGATAGAGAGTAATTATTATAGTAATGTTTTTAACAAAAAATATAAATCAATAGAGAGTGATTATTATGGTTCTATGTTCTTACCAAAAATATAAATCAATAGAGAGTAATCATAACGGTTCTATTGTTCTTACCAAAAATATAAATCAATAGAGAGTAATCATAACGGTTCTATTGTTCTTACCAAAAATATAAATCAATAGAGAGTAATCATTACGGTTCTATTTTTCTTACCAACAATTTTAATCAATAGAGAGTAATCATAACGGTTCTATGTTCTTACCAAAAATATAAATCAATAGAGAGTAATCATAACGGTTCTATGTTCTTACCAAAAATATAAATCAATAGAGAGTGATCATTACGGTTCTATGTTCTTTTAGAACCAAAAGTGAGAAATGAAGTGGCCATGTAAATGGAAGAGAAATATCACAAAAAATTCAACAAATTAAAATGCATCTGACATTATGTGACTTGAGCAGATGTCCGAGCTGTTCCTTCCTCCCCCAACGTCATCTCAGCTATGACTCAATACTCTCCTGGGCAACGCAATTTTTCCTCAGAGTTAACTCCCTGTTTCCATACTTTATTTCCCTTTTGCTGGGGATATCCTGGTCTTTGATAATACCAACAACGCCTTTCGCATCACAGTAGTTTGTTCCGCTTGAGGAGGCTTCTGCAGATGGAGGAAAGTCTCTATTCACCCTACTCTGGTGGCCTCGTGTGTACTTGCGGATAGCATAGCTCACAATATTAATGAAGAAAAACCAGCCGATTATATAGATACAGACTCCACCTAGTCTGCCCCAGAAATCTGTATCCTGAGGACAATTGAAATAATGAATGTACAAAATGTTGTCATAATTTCAGTGATACAGACTATAATAATACTTCTTCTTCTTCTTCTTCGTACGCAGTCAGACAGTAACCCTTATTTTTTCGAAAAAAAGCGGCGGTCATCCTGAGGCTGTCGCCGCTGCCATAGAGCTTGTCTTGCAGTTCCACTGGTGATGGCCACATCTGCTCTCTCTGATCCTCGTATGTCGGGCAGTTCTGCAGCAGATGTTCAGCTGTCATTTTACAAGTACCGCATGGGCATTCGTCGGTACCACCTATCTTCAATTTGTTGAATAGGTGGTACCTCAGTCTATTGTGGCCAGTACGAAGTCTGAAGACAACGACCTGCTCTCTTCGGTTCAACTGGTAATAGGCATCGTTTTTGGTGTAACCAGTATGTTTGGTTTCCCATTTGGTCATGTATCTGGCTTTGATAAGCCGTTTTGACTCTTCGTACGTCATACTGGTATCTGTTTGTGGTGGTCTTGCACCTTCTTTTACCAGTCTGTCTGCCTCCTCGTTGCCTTGGATGTTGCAGTGTGATGGGACCCACTGTACCACTACCCTTTTTGGTGCGGACTGCTGGCACAGTTTGCAGAGTGCTGCTCTTAAGTCATTAAGCTCAGTGTTTTTCTGGCTTTTTAGCGCTGTGACTACGGTGAGAGCATCTGTAAGCAGGACTATATGGCTTTCATTTTCTTTGTGTGTCACCATTTCTTCCACAGCCGCCCTCAGTGCCTCTGCCTCCGCTCTGAAATTGCTTGTGTACTTACCAGTAGCTATAATAATACGAGGCGTGTTGAAATGAAACCAGACCAGAACTGCAACAAGTTAATATACGTATGATGCACATGATGACGTCACTTCTGGTGACAAAAGTGTGTCGAAGACAACAGTGAAGAACTGGACAACGATGTTTAAAGAAGAATGTGAGTTAACTCAACAATATGCGCCTGATCTGGTCTCGTTAACTCACGTCCTTCTTTAAACATCGTTGTCCCTTTCTTCACTGTGTTCTTTGACACACTTGTGTCACCATACACTGCCTGCATTTTGCGATGAATGTCAACTGGTCGACATCCTTCACCTCCTTTGTTTCATTTTTATTGGCATGTGAAAATCCACTGGTGACTTGCCAGGTCAATCCCAGCATCTGTTAGCCCCTGGAATGTACGATCGCCTATTTTTGAGACTGGTGGAGGTAGAAGCGTACATTAGAGCAAGGTAGACCCGCAGCCTGTCAGGCGCCATCTAAGCCTCTTTGCTAACTACACAACCAAGACCTGAAGTTATAGACACATATTCCCCTTTTGCGACATATTCGCTGTTGGGCGAATATCCGTAGAATTTGAGTAGATTTTTAACTTTAATTTTGTGCGAGCAGAGGCCGTTAGGCCTACTCTTTTGGTTTCCAGGTATTTTTAACGTGCCCGCCACTGCACACCAGATATTTACCGGATGATCCACATGAAAAAATCCCAGTCTCCACTGTGATTTGAGCCCGCAACCTCCAGCACCCAAGGCAAATACCTTACATCGAGAACACTGGGTCCCCCCGTAAATTATATTATGAATGTAAATTCATCATCATCATCAGTTCTGTAACCTAGAAGGTCGTTGAGACACCGTTATTGCAGTTTGTCGAACCAGTTCCCGCCATACGTTTTGATTTTTCGCTAGGGTGTTAGTTTCAGCTGTAGACCGCCCCGTCCACTCTTTAATATTGTCCTCCCATCTCTTTTTTGGTCTCCCTCTCCCACATTTCCCAGGCACAGTGCCTTGCAGGACAGTTTTGGACAGCCCTGGCAATCTTGACACATGTTCACACCATGTCAATTTTTGTGCTTTGGCTATAGTCAATAGCTTTATATAACAGCCAAACTATTTCCTAACAGTTTCAAGTACACTCTCGTTTGTGATGCGATCCAAATATGAAATGTCAAGTAGAGATCATGGTGCTGAGCAGTGCATGAGCTGCAGCGAGTGAGCGACCCATAGCTGACTGCTAGCGTCAGGGCCAGTGAACCAGAGCTGCCAAGACCCTTCTACACCTCCATGCGGTAATCTTGTATAACAGGCTGCAACAGGGCAGACTGGCTAAGGAAAAAGGATCGAAGAGGGAATTCTAACCCGGTACTCAAAAAATGTTTGCCGAAGTCAGCTGTGTTGGACCGAAAGGTGCAAATATTGCAGTCAAGCTGTAAACTACGATACAACGCATTACGTTCCCTGGATTACATTCTGCTACTTAAGCCCTTTTCGGGTTTCATAGTGGGAGACTGAGAATGAACAAAGCTAAGTCAAGCTTCTCAGTCTCCCACTACGAAACACTAAAAAGGGCTTAAGTAGCAGAATGTAATCCAGGGAACGGAATGCGTTGTATCGTAGTTTACAGCTTGACAGCAATATTTGCACCTTTCGGTCCAACACAGCTGACTTCAGCAAGCCTTTTCTGAGTACCAGGTTAGCATTCCCTCTTCGATCCCTTCTCCTTAGCCAGTCTGCTCTGTTGCAGCCTACAGAATGAACGAAGCCAAGCCAAGAAGATTTCGCAGACATCTCATTATTATGTTCTAGAGCAGTTGTCAGAGTCAGTCTCACACGCGTAGAGGTATACTGAGGTGACCATTGTAATGTAAACTATTTTACTAACCTCTGAACAACAGACAGCCGTGTTTTTACTACTTAATTAACTTGTCACTAACAAATATATATTGCATGTATGTATGTTACATGATTGTCTTTTGTACGAGGCATGTTCAAATGAAACTGGAATTAACTGCACCAAGTGAACATACGTATGATGCGCATACAGGATACAAATAGCACATACCGTCCGCCAAGTTTGCAAAATTTCATTATCTTCCAACTCATATTTCCTCAGCAGACCTCTGAAAACATAGCACATGTGATACGGAATCCGTCCAGAGTCCATCAGCGAGCAGTGATTAGGTTTCTAACAGTTGAAGGATGTCGACCAGTTGACATTCATCGCAGAATGCAGGCAGTGTATGGATACAAAAGTGTGTCAAAGACAACAGTAAAGAACTGGACAACAATGTTTAAAGAAGGAAGTGAGTCAACAAAAGATCTTTTGAGACAAGTGTAACAGTTCCCGCCGGAGCAGAGAGTTTAGGACAGGGGTGATGTGGTTGCTGATAACAAATGTACCTGAATGCGTGTCAAGGTCACTCACCGTCTCAACAAAGGAGAACAGAGTTGGGTCAAAGAATCTGGACAGGTAGGAGCTGACCACTGGCCTTCCGATTTGGGTAGGGAGAGAATGATTGACAGACGGATTGGCAGCGGGGCTTGCTGCGAGAGAATGAGCGACAGGTGTGCAAAGTGTTTCGTTCCAATAAGACTGAATATAGCCATCCCCTGAGATCCATTGGTCAAGCTCTGACTTTGCTTGAGTGTATATAACTCGAGACAAAGTTTAGCTCAAGAGATTGGAGAAAGAGGAAGGATAGAGAGATGAGAGCGAGAGAGAGAGAGAGACTGAATTTAGTTAGTATGTTTAACTCACCGACTTAGAGGACCGATTGATAGACTGTTGCACGAATGTTAGTGATTGAACAGGATCGCTCAAGTAGGTGTGTGATTTTTGTATTAAGTGATAATCTGAACGTTGTGTTGTAAGCAGGACACAATGTGAACGAGGTATGTCCAGATCGCCCACCTGAGGGGATTTGAGTGAGGAAGAGTATTTGATAAGGTGTGTTGAGGACACAGTTAAGGCGAGGTGTGTGTGATGTAGTTGCAAGGCAATAGAACTGGGTTTAGATAGTTGGGAATTCCATCAATAGCTCATGCTTAAACTTTCCGCTTTATTTAATAGTTATATTAACTTATATAATTAGTTAAGATGATATGTATTGAATTGTGTTTGTAATTCCACTACTCGTTTTTATGTTATGAATATTATGTAATAAATATGCCATCTGATGTGTGCTATATTATTTGAAGTGTGTGGTCATGATGATGTGGATGAGTGTGAGAATGTTCTAAGTTAGAATAACGGCCAGGGCAAACAGTGGGGTCTGCTACGAAAGGTCAGATGCATTTTGATGTCATCGCCAAAATTAATGCTGCAATTCGGGTTGACTGTCGCAGGAGCTTACGTTCCCGACACTTTTGTCACCATACACTGCCTGCATTGTGCGATGAATGTCAACTGGTTGACATCCTTCAGCTGTTAGAAACTGAATCACCGCTCACTGATCAACTCTGGATGGATTTTGTATAGCACCCGCCATGTTTTCAGCGGTCTGCTGAGGAAACTATGGGTCAAGGTTAATGAAATTTTGCAAACTTGACGGTCGGTATGTGCAGTTTACATCAGAAGTGACATCATCATGTGCATTGTATGTATATTCACTTGGTGCAGTTGCCTCGTATTATTATAATGTCTGGGTGATCATGTCAGTAATCTTAAGTCTGCTGCCTTGTGGATCACCTGTTTACAGGAAAGGCTTCGGGAATAAATCCTGAGGAAAAATCTGCATCCTGTGCTACTTTCAGACATGTTGACTACATCTTGCCACTGGATTAAGGTAGCAGGGGACGAGAGAATGAGATTGCCGCGCAAATCTTTTCCACTTTAATAAATTAAAGCGACAGTTACAGCATCAGAAGAAAATTTGGGAACGGCGTGGGCTAGTGGGGCTCACAATCCAAAGGTGCTGGGTTCGATCCCCATCACAGCACCGGCCGTTACCCCGGGAAAGCAACCCTTAGAATATGCAGGAGGAAGCAGACCCTTACATAAAATGCATGCTGAAGTCGGATGCACTATGCCAACAGGTGCAAAATAAAAACCACGGTGCAACGCACACCGCCTTGGGGAATAGAGAAATATGGTGAACGCAACCTAAAAAAATTTACAAGTAATATTATTGAATCATTTCTACCAAAATTTGTCGTGCAATGGCAACGGAAATATGTCGTGCCATGGGTACCAAAATCTGAGGCGCCCCCCCTCCCACCAAACTGAACAAGAATGCCATCAAGAAATTCAACATACCTGCTGAAAATACGAGTAAAGCAGAACTGAACCAAAACCAATTCTGAAAAATGCAAAAGTCAGCATGAATGCCCAGTCTACGACATCAGCTAAAGTGGTGCTGCGACGACCTGTTTCCCGGAGGAACCATCGGAGCTGCAGCAGCGGGTTTGTGACCTCAGCACCTCCTATAGTTGCAACCAGCTCGGTGCCATAGTGACCCGTCATCAGACACCAACCCAGACCTAGCACGCTAACAACATGGTGCGCTATCATCGCAGGACCTGAGGACATTCAGAGAAACATTGTTTTCCATAAATTCCTCAATGAAAATCAAAAGAAACAGTCCAACAATAAAACAGAAATGTTAAACTCAAATTAAAGGCAAAGGCCGTCGTCCATTGTAGACGATGATGGCATAATTTATTTTGCTAGCGCTATTTTTAGTAAAGATTAACTGCCCTGCTTTTTATCCTCACTCTCTCGTCTCGAGCCGCCCAACCCCAGTGGCAAGTCAAGGACAAGAAGACTAGGGAGCTACTACGAGATGCAGGGGACTCCGCATCAAGCACCCGTGAAAAAGACGACGGAGTCCGGATTTGAACCCACACCGCCTGATCACGAGGCAGACAGCTAGTGTAAACCCTTGAACCTGTGACACCTATATATCGGTTTGTGTGTAAATACCCCATCCCCCAAGCCACCCATTTGCTGGTATGACGGCTGGACCATTATTTTAAGGCCTAATTTTGAATGTACCACTTGGATGTTAGCCATATTACAGTGATATCTACACTATACACACATTTCCGGAAACAAATATGGTGGCGCTAATATAGAAGCATGTCTTCACTTTGATTTCCATGATGAAAAAGGTTTAGAAAATTCAGAAAATGGCCATTCTAAAAGGCTAACAACAGAACAAGTCGTTGAATGTAATTTTAAATATTTTGAGACTGATAAATGGATGTAGATTGTGATTATTCTGAAAAGGATCAGTGGTTATTTGAACATCATGTAGGTGATTTGGATTATCATTCGTTTAATGATTAGGATTAAGCTAGATCTGTTCCTCGGAGGGTCAGACTACGATCGTGGGGGGGTATCCAACTTAATGTGTCAAGAAAATTTGATGAATATATTCCCCACTCTACTGAAGTCAGAGCATTGGAGGTTAGCAGAGTAAATTTCAGATAGAATAACTAATTTAGAGCACATAGTTTTTGTCATAGTAAATAGCTTTCCTCAAATGTCTAAATAGTGCGTATTTTTTCAGGAGCACAGGGGAACGGGATTCTACAGGCTGGATAGCCAGGGTTCGAACAGCATCTACATAATCTAATAATAATAGCTGTCCATCACAAGCGAAGATGGCGACAGCATTAGATTATTGTTGCGAAATGTGTTCTCTGGCGGCTTTAAAGATCAATCCTGGAACGGCACACCCTGCCACATTAAGGCCCACATGCGGGGAGCCGGCTGTGGAATCCTTGTGAGTATTGTTTTTTTCGGGCAGCACGCTTTCGCTGAGCCTCTGTGATGGCTGTACTATCTGCGATATGAGCACCTTTGGCGATATTAGCTTGCCAGGTAGTACAATCTTGTGCAAGCATCTCACAGGAAGTGACATCAATACTGAAGCATTTCAGAGAAACTGTCAAGGAGTCTCAGTAGCATTTCTTCTGCCCTCCTGGCGAGCATCTGCCTGCTGTGAGCTCACTGTATAGCAGCTGCTTGGGGATGTGCTTATCTGGCATACGAACAGCGTGTCCCGTCCATCGTAGGTGAGCCAATCTCAGAAGTGTAAAGATGCTCAACATGTTAGTATTGCTAAGAATTTCAGTTAGGCACTTTGTCCTGCCACATGCACTAAGAATTTCAGAGTTAGGCACTTTGTCCTGTCACCTGCACTAAGAATTTCAGAGTTAGGCACTTTGTCCTGTCACCTGCACTAAGAATTTCAGAGTTGGGCACTTTGTCCTGTCACCTGCACTAAGAATTTCAGAGTTAGGCACTTTGTCCTGCCACCTGCACTAAGAATTTCAGAGTTGGGCACTTTGTCCTGTCACCTGCACTAAGAATTTCAGAGTTGGGCACTTTGTCCTGCCACCTGCACTAAGAATTTCAGAGTTGGGCACTTTGTCCTGTCACCTGCACTAAGAATTTCAAAGTTAGGCACTTTGTCCTGCCACCTGCACTAAGAATTTCAGAGTTGGGCACTTTGTCCTGTCACCTGCACTAAGAATTTCAGAGTTGGGCACTTTGTCCTGCCACATGCACTAAGAATTTCAGAGTTGGGCACTTTGTCCTGCCACCTGCACTAAGAATTTCAGAGTTAGGCACTTTGTCCTGCCACCTGATCCGAAGCAGTCTACCCAGACAGCTCAAGTGAAGACATAACCTAATGGATACGATAAACAGCAAAGAGCCAGCAATATGGACTGGTAATGAACGTCAAAAAGAATAAAGTTATGGTGTTCACAAGCCGATATCCATTTATTAATTTTTTCGCCTTATTTCTCTAATCCCCAAGGCGGTCTACGTTGCACTGCAGTTTTTATTTTGCGCCTGTCGGGCCAGTGCATCCGACTTCAGCATGCATTTTATGTAAGTCTGCTTCCTCCTGAATTTTCTTAGGGTTTGGTTCCTCGGGGAAACAGCCGGTGCTGTGATGGGGATCGAACCCAGCATCTTCGGATTGTGAGCCGTGGCACTTAACCACTAGCGCACGCCCCATCCCCTCGTTGACATCCATATAAATAGAGAGAATCTGGAACAAGTGTCAAGCTATTTATAACTTGGCCAACTAACAACGGAGGATGGCAAAGGCGAAAGAAAGATCATTAAGAGAATTGCAAAGACCAAGAATAGATTTAACAGTATGAGCGATACACTTCTGTCGAAGCAAATATCTCCGAACTTAAAAATGAGAATCACAAAATGCTATGTGCATTCAGTTTCACTGTATGGAGTAGAAACCTGGACCACAACAAAAAAAATGAAGAATTGTATTGAAGCCTTTGTAACGTGGGTATTCAGAAGACTTAAACGAGTTTCTCGGAAAGATAGAAAAACAAAAAAGTGATGTTCCGAAACCAACACCAGGTGAAGAAGATACTTCTATGGGAAATAAAAAATAGAAAAAATGATTTGGTCATGTCAAGTGACATGACAGTCTGCCGAAAGTTATATTTGGAAGAAAGAGCGGAGGGCAGGAGAGCCAGAGGGCAGCAGAAGTAAATATGGACAAATAACATCGAGATGTGGTTGGGACACAGTCTGACTGAGTGTACCGATCTGGTGTGAGACAGAGACAGCTGGAGATCCATTACCGTCAACCTTAGCTGCGGAGACGGCAGATGATGATGAAACTCCAATGTTGTTTTTGCTAATGCCACATATACTTGAGTTATGTACTTCTGGCGACTGTCTTTGTTGGTGGATTACAGGGGCTCTCATCGCACTCGTACTTGAAAAGATGGAATGGACCCTCCTGCCTGTAGTTCAATGCTAGACTCCTCAGTAGTCTCACGACAATGGGGATCTAAACTTCAACGTTACTTACTTATTTTCCGTGTCCGCCAACCTCACATTGTCTTAATTTTCACATAGAGAATGCTATGAATGCATTGCCACAAGAAGTAGTGGAGGCAGGGACAATTGATGCATTTAAGAATAGATTGTATGCCCGCATTGGCCTGTTCAGCCACATGCACACCAACACCCAACAGGGAAATTT
Organism: Ariolimax columbianus; assembly: GCA_036924085.1. Taxonomy (NCBI): domain Eukaryota; kingdom Metazoa; phylum Mollusca; class Gastropoda; order Stylommatophora; family Arionidae; genus Ariolimax; species Ariolimax columbianus. The sequence goes on along the minus strand of JAVGWX010000025.1, from coordinate 12,403,811 downwards.
GTGACAAGGATGATGTCGGCGGTCCTCATCGACAACGATGGACAGCTATTAAGTATGCATATAGCTTTTAGAGCAAAGTAATGGAAATGAAACTGGTTGTATACAGACTCTGCAGAGTCTTCTAAACCAGTATAAAGATGTTAAGTTACGTTAAGCTATTTCCAATCGTTCTTACCCCTTAAACAAAGATTGGGGATCAAGATGCTGAGCAGCGCATGAGCTGCAGCGGTCAGCGACCCATAGCTGAATGCTAGCATCAGGGCCAGATAACCAGAGCTGCCAAGACTCTTCTACACCTCCACGCGGTGATCCTGGATAACAGGTTGCAGCAGGGCAGACTGGCTAAGGAGAAGGGATCGAAGAGGGAATGCTAACCTGGTACTCAAAAAATGCTTGCTGAAGTCGGATGTGTTGGACCAAAAGGTGCAAATATCGCAGTCAAGCTGTAAACTACGACACAACACATTCTGTTCTCTGGACTTAATTCTGCTATTTAAGCCCTTTCAGGGTTTGGTAGCGGGAGATTGAGAATGAACGAAGTCAAGCCAAGATGAACAAAGATTGAATACATGTACACATATTTCCAATTGTTCTTACCCTCTGTTCGGAAGTACAGACACCAGACCACATCAAAGAGGAAGTAAGCCAGACATAGACTGACAGTTCTAATCTGCAATGGTGAGTTCGGTCCTCCTGACAATAACAAATTTTAAAACAAGAACATTATTTGCAGTGACATCAAATAAATTATAAAACATGCCACGGTATAAAGCAAATTTTCATTAAACTTATTCACCCTAAAGTTTCGCTCTGCTGGCATCCTGTTATGGTATGTCTGTGGATTTTCTACCCACCCAGATCTGAAGCTAGAAAGGGACTGTCACATCAGTGTTGGACATAAGTTAACGACTATGCTCCGCTCCGAGATAATGTAGTCAAGATAGGGCTCACTGTGCTCATTCTCCGCCACTGATTTTGCGGTGACCACAAGCAGTCTGACCATGGAGATCTTGGCTGTTATGAAGTCTATGGTCTGGCTTGAAACAATGAGTGGCACACATGTGTGCATCCTCAGTGATTCAATGAGGATGCTCAGGAAGGTAGATTAAGGTTCAACGCAGCGCCAGTGGTTGAAGTCGGTAGGGCGGTCAAGGTTGCAGAGAGTCACCTTCATACTCGTCCGGGACATGCAGGTGTCGAACGGAACGAGAGAGCTGATAGGTTGGCCAGTACAGCTATAGTGGAAGGTGGGAGATCAATGGACCGAGCCGATATCTTAAACGCAGTTAGGGAAATTGACTGGAAGGAAGATTCGAAAGTTGATCCAGACTCGACGTCCTTGGTGCGACTGGTTGAATTGAGTGTGAAACGAGGGGCGGCGTGGAAGGAACACCACACAGGGATCTAAAGATGTCTGGTTAACGAGCAATGGACCGTAACTGTCGGAGATACCGAGGATGAGATCTGATCGTGTATGGACTTGTCCTGAGTGCGGTGAAGATGATCCTACGACGAACTAGTCTTAGTCGACCTCTACTACTACAGTAGCGTAAGCCCCTGTGCAGGTCCCATCTCTGACGTGAGCTGGATGTAACCAGGAGGAGGATTTCCTGCTCAGCGGGCTAGGAGGAGGGTTGATTAACTGAGGTGTGAGTCCATCTTAATAGACTCAAACACTAGAGAAAAGTAGACCCATAGCCTGTTTGGTGCCATCTATGCTGCTCTTAACAAACCACCTAACCATGGTCAGTGTTATGCGATGTTACACAGTTAGTTGCATCTTACGACATGCTCTGTGGGGCAGTGTTGCTATTTCGCCCTCGTCATGCACATAGACCGCGGCAAACCACTTGGTACGTCGTAACTAATTATTCCTCGCCACCAATTGCCTGCTGGTCATGCTCACGAACTAATGTAGAATCCCTGGACAGAGTGAAGAACAATGCCCTGCACCTCATTCATGGTCAGTTAAAACATGCTGATCAGATAACATTAGTCGAGATCAGTTAAAACATACTGATTAGACTATATTAGTCAGGGTCAGGTAAAACGTACTGATTAGACTATATTAGTCAGGGTCAGGTAAAACATGCTGATTAGACTATATTAGTCAGGGTCAGGTAAAACGTACTGATCTGACTATTTTAGTCAGGGGCAGGTAAAACGTACTGATTAGACTATATTAGTCAGGGTCAGGTAAAACGTACTGATTAGACTATATTAGTCAGGGTCAGGTAAAACGTACTGATCTGACTATTTTAGTCAAGGTCAGGTAAAACTACTGATTAAGACCGCACCTCACCAGTGGTAGTAGTGAGCATCATGCAGATGAAACCAAGCATATCACAACAGCCTAGAGGACTATAGACCACCTTCATCAGCACGCTCTGAATGTGAGTAAAGGTACAAATAATTTGGGTAGATTTTTAACTACAATTATGAATTTTGTCCGGGCATTGGCCTTTAAGCCTTCTCTTTTTGATTTCCAGCTGTCAAGGGATTTTTAACGTGCTCGACACTGAACACAAGAGTCCAATCTCACTACCCAGAGATCAGGGAAACTTTTACTAGAAGATCAGCGTGAAAAATATTCCGGTCTCCACTGTGATTCAAACCCGCGACTTCCGGCACCTGAGCCGGACACCTTACCTCAAGACAACTGAGTTTCTGCTACTGCAACCTGTCATTTCTTCTTCTCGTTCTTCAAGCTCTTTCCTGTTATGTCTGGACTTGAAGTCCAGTTCTCTGGATAACGGTTGCCATAGTGGAGAGTTCTTCTGGGCTTCCAAACAGCTTTGTGTAGATATTCATCTTCGTGGGCCAGTGCTCAGTATGCAATTGGCTTATTCAAAACCCTTTTCTCGGCAGACGGTAGGATCGACAGGGAAATCGAGACAAGGTGTCAGAAAGCATCTGCGGTGACTTATCAGCTGCTCCTATTGCTTAGACACCCGAGCATTCGTTTGACAACAAAGCGACAGCTGATGAACAGTATATTTATGCCGATTTTGTGTTACCAGTGCCAAACATGGCCTCTGTCAAGGGCGCGCGAGAGCAGAATTTCGACTTGTGAAATGAAGTGTTTGTGGAAAGTCATCGGTGTTACCAGAAGAGACAGAATGCGGAACGACAACATTTGAAGTATGGTCGGCACTACGGCTTGTGCTGAATACATTTCCAGGCAGAAAATAAGTTGGCTTGGTCATCTCATGAGAATGCACCCTCATCATCTTCCACTCATGGCTTACAATGCTGGTAGATCTGGCTATATGGCAAGGGGACGGCCACGAGGTAGGTGGATAGATGACATTAGAGTGATTGTGCATCGACAAGGGCTCACATTGACCGACGCAACGCACTTGGCGCAGGATAGACGACTCAAACTCCCGACGACGCTAAACGGCACACGTGGAAAGAAAACTAACTAACAAAAGAGTAAACATACTCATCGTGGGCATTCAACAACAACAATTACTTCCTGTAGAGGTCAGAGTTACTTACCTGCATCGGTAAATGGCCAAGGGCCAATATAAAAGGTGCAGTAAATGGACAAAGAGCTGACAATAACTGCATGGACTGTTGTAACTATTCGACAGTGCCACTCGAAACTTCGAGCAGAGTTCAGCAAGCATAAAACAAAGTAGAGAGTCGTCCACAGGAACAAATAGGCCAGGATCTCCAATAGGTCAAAGCTGTTTATCTGCAACATTTTGATGTCTTTGTTTTCATTAAATGCACTTCACCTCAGCCTGATGAAATCAAAGACAAAATATAACGATGCAATTTATGGGAGCGATAGTCTACCACCACATCAGTCAATCAATCAATCAAAGATGAAATATCAAGACACAATTTATGATGAATTTTTGGGAGCGACAATCTACCACCACATCAGTCAATCAATCAATCAAAGATGAAATATCAAGACACAATTAATTTTTGTTGGTGTTTGCGTTCGTCTTATTTCTTTAATCCCCAAGGCGGTGTGCGTTGCATTGTGGTTTTTATTTTGCGCCTGTTGGCCTAGTGCATCCGACTTCAGCATGCATTTTATGCAAGGGTCTGCTTCCTCCTGCATTTTCTAAGGGTTTATTTCCCTGGGGTAATGGTCGGTGCTATGATGGGGATCAAACCCAGCACCTTCGGCTTGTGAGCCGCGCCACTTAACCACTAGGCCACGCTGTCCCCAATTTATGATGAATTTTTGGGAGCAATAATCTACCACCACATTAACCAATCAAAGACGAAATATCAAGATGCAATTTATTATGAATTTTTGGGAGCGATAATCTACCACCACATTAACCAATCAAAGACGAAATATCAAGACACAATTTATGATGAATTTTTGGGAGCGACAATCTACCACCACATCAGTCAGTCAAAAATTAAATATCAAGACACAATTTATGATGAATTTTTGGGAGCGATAATCTACCACCACATCAATCGATCAAAGCCTGTCATTCATCTCGGTGCATAGACCATTGACAACATCCGGCCAGCGTGCACTGTTAGGGCTGCTTTCAGCCTATCTTCAGGTATAATCATTTAATCTTAGTTCCTTCTCACATTTTCGTCTCTATGTATTTTGGGTCCAACTCTATCTCTCTTCACTGGAGGATTCCATGTAAGATCCTGTCTGACTATGTTGGACTGTGCCTTCCGCAGCGTATGTCCTGCCCAGCCCCATTTTCTTCGCTTAATTTGTTGTTCCAATGACTGTTGTTGGCTCTTTTTCCACAAGTCTTCATTCCTCATCTGGCCTTGTCACTTTACGCTCAATATCCTTCTTAGGCATCTGTTAACGAAAGATTAGAGCCTTTGTTGTATGACCTTGGTCGTTATCCATGTCTCCACTCAGTATAGCAACACTGACTTGACAAATGGCGTTGAATATATTTTAATTTTTCTGGATCTCCATATGTTGTTTAGTGTCCCTCTTGCCTTTCCAATTCTGATCCTTACATCCGAACCTCCGGAAGTGTCTGTGTCTATTGTGCTGCCTAAATAGATAAAAATATCTACTTCCTCCAACTGCTCTCCCTCGCGCATGATTGGTTCTTTGCTGAGAGTGTAGAGTTTAAAAAGTTTGATTTTCTTCATGTTGATATTCAGTCCCAGTTTGGCCGATTGTTCTTTCACCCTATCAAGTTTCTCTTCCATTTGCCTATGATTGTGTGAGAAAAGTACCAGACCATCTGCGTAGGTCTTCTAATTGTGACAATAGTGAAATGTCACTTCACAAGATCGTCTAAAAATGCCAGAAATTGAAAGAAAACTAACAGATAATACAACAAGAAGTTCTGATCCAGTTAGACGTATGAGAGCATCACAGAGAACGATTGACAACTACCCAGAAGAATGTATAAAAGTCTATACTGATGTGTCTGCTTTTAAGGCCACCGTTAAAGTGGGATATGGAGTCTACATAGAGTGTCCAGACAGAACATCTGATGAGCTGTTTGATGCCTGTGGGGAGATATGTTCAAATTATGAGGCAAAGATAACAGCATTGGAAGTAGCTCTGTACCACTTGAGGACTGTATTTGATGTTTTCCCCAAAAAGCCCAAAGCATCGTAATCTTTACAGACCATTATCTGCCCTTCAAGCTCTGGAAGATGGTGGTCATTGTTAGCCTAAACTTACCCAAACATCCCTAGATGCCAACCAACTTCTCACATCCCTTGAAGCCAGACTAGTCATGCAATGGATCCCTGGTCACTCAAATACTGGCTAAGAAGGGAGCAAGTCAAGAACAACAATACACACCAACAACTTTACAAACAGTCAAACAACTACTGAAGACTGCAAACTAAGAGGCTTAGCTGAATAGATGGGCAATGGGAAATACTGGGAGAGAAATCTACAAATATATTGCCATCTCAAATCCTAAAGACAACATCAACTTCCTAAGAAGGAAAGATCAGAGCACCATTTTCTGACTGACCCAACACATACAACTTAACAGCCACTAGAACAGAATCCAACCAGAAAACACTCCGAGTGCCGGCTGTGCACACATCCCTATGAACAGAATCCAACCAGAAAACACTCCAAGTGCTGGCTGTGCACACATCCCTATGAAACTGTTGAGCACCATCTTTTTGAATGCCCGGCGCTTGCCAGTGTTAAGAAAGTGCTTCTTCCTCCGAGGCCAGGCAGATGGAACAATCTGTACAGAACTAAACAGTTCACAAACACTTGGTGGCATTGGGCCAAAGGGAAGGAGCCTATAGGCAGCTGGAACAATAACCACATCCAACCAGCCAACTTGGGAGCGATGAGTAATATTCGTTTCTGGTGAAAACACACTGATAAAAACCCCATCTCTCGTCATCATCACACTGCTATTAATATGCAGTACCGCAGCAGTCTGATCAATGAGGTGGGGACTGACACTATGATCCCCAGAGTGTGGAGTTTAATGAGGAGCCTTGTATTACAATACAAACAGGAATACTCAGATCTACCTTCTTAACTCTTAAAGGCCATAAGAACACTGTAGGCATTATTCCTGGCTTGATGCTAGGAAAATGTTCATATCATTAACAGCACATTGAACTAAATTTGTTTCGTTCATTCAATGTTTTTAGATTTTAATTGATATTACATGACAAGGGAAGTGACTCCTATATTTACGTTTCATTTTGTAAAACGTGGTTTTGCGTGGAAATTCACAGTTGGAAAACTTTTCTCATCTTTCAAGTCAGCCAAATTTTTGTTGTTTATCCCAAAAATGTGTAGCGAACCTAGCACTTTAAGTATCTGTAGAAAAGGCTAGGGAGTTGTGTACGCTAGATGAATTCAGTGATGAGGATTCACATTTTTCTGATGTTGAATCGGAGTCAGACATAGAATATAATATTATTCAACCTACTGAATCTGATGCTGAAGATGAGGGGGTGTTGTCGCAGCTCCTAAAAGGCAAAGAAGTTTGACTACCATCAACAGAAAAATGGAGATGCAATATTTCTAAAGCAAACTCAAGAGAACATTATAGGTAATGGGTTTCAGTACCAAATTCCATCACCACCACAGACTGACTCAGACCCAGACCTCATTCAGATTGCTGCCAAAATGTGGTCGACCATGTAGAGATAATGGAGACCTGCAACTCAGTGACACATCAACTCCATTTGGCTTGACTTGACTTCGTTCTCAATCTCCCACTACCAAACCCTAAAAGGGTTTAAGTAGTAGAATGCAGTCCAGAAAACGGGATGCGTTGTGTCGTAGTTTACAGCTTGACTGCAATATTTGCACCTTTTGGTCCAAAACATCAGACTCCAGCAAACATTTTTTGAGCACCGAGTAAGCATTCCCTCTTCGATCCCTTCTCCTTAGCCAGTCTGCCCTACTGCAGCCTATTATCCAGGATAGCCACGTGGAGGTGTAGAAGGGTCTTGGCAGCTCTGGTTCGCTGGCCCTGACGCTAGCAGTCAGCTATGGATCGCTGAACGCTGCAGCTCATGCGCTGCTCAGAATCTTGATCCCCAACTCCATTTGACTGCTACAGAAAATTATTTTTTTGTAGATATTATTCATATGTGAATTACTGTTATTCTGAAGTACACTAGAGCAATCTGCATTACGTTTCAGTGGTTATTCATGGATTGGTGACATTTTTGTGTGTGGAAAATAATTTTTATTACAAATAATGACGATATAATTAACAATTACTTGTAATATTTTATTAAATTCTACAAAACTTTCACGTTCTTACTGCACATTCATTTTCCTTTAATTTGATAAATAACATGTAGGTCGTCCTTGTGAAATAATTAAGAAAAGTCAAGTTTTATGAAGAGACTGCTTTTATAGTAAAAATTATTCTGGCAAAACTAGTTATAAAATTATGGCCTTTAAGAGTTAAGGTTATGGATATTTTTGTTAAAAATTTTTTTGCGTTCGCCTGACTTCTCTAATCCCCAAGGTGGAGTGCGTTGCACTGTGGTTTTTTGTTTTGCGCCTGTCGGCCCAGTGCATCCGACTTCAGCATGCATTTTATGTAAGGGTTTGCTTCCTCTTGCATTTTCTAAGGGCTTGCTTCCCCGGGGTAACGGCCAGTGCTGTGATGGGGATCGAACCCAGCACCTTCAGTTTGTGAGCCGTGCCACTTAACCACTAGGCCATGCCGTCCCCAGATTATGGATATAAAGAGAGCCACTTAAGCATTGTCGTTAAATAACTTAATACGAGCAACTTCCAACAACAACGAAGATGACCAATTTCCATAAAAACCAACCAATGGATAACCAAAAGGTAAAGGATGGTGGCATAATTCATTTGCAAGTGCTATTTTTAGTAAGGATTAACTGTGCTACTTTTTATCCTCACTCTCTCGTCTCGAGCAGCCTGACCCCAGTGCCAAGTCAAGGACAAGATGACTAGGGGGCGGCTACGAGATGCAGGGGACTCCGCATCAAGCACCCGCGAAAAAGACAGCAGAGTTCAGAGTCAAACCCACACAACCTGATCACGAGGCTGACGGCTGAACCACTTCGCCACGGAATCCCCTATGAATAACCACATATGGACATAATCAACTAAGCAATGTATCTGCCAAAAAGCGAACCGTACTTCAGTAGCTTTCTTTCAGTGTAACGTACCAGAGAACAAGAAGACATATAGTCTAACAAAAAAAGGGTAGTTGATTTTGAACATACTTTGAGAAAAAGAGCTTTAGAGGATGTCAGAGAAGAACATAAGCAACCAAATAACAAGTATCACACTCTCCACAGCAGGGACAGATCACCATTCTGTTTGGCAGATCCTCTTATTAAGCTGTTCTATATATTGTCATACCACCTCAGACCTCAAGTTTTGTGCAAGCGTTTATTTATGAAAATCTGTAATTGCTTATTTGGCTTTTGTTGTTGTTCACTATGATCCAGAGCCATACAACAGAATGGGCTTTACACTGGAGATGAAGATTCTCAACTTTGTGGTGAGCTTTAAATTAATAGATTACCATAAGTTCTCGTCCACACACCAAGGGAGAGGATTGAGTCCTTTGAGTCCAAATGTTTTAGAATGGTTCTCAAAATACCATAGGCTTTAAAAAAAGAAGAACGAAAACAATCTATAAGTGTTGGGCACAGAGAACTGGTTCATAAATTCCAGCTCTGGTATGAGCTGGATGTAGCCGGGAGAAATGGTTTCCTGCTTAGCGGGCTAGGTCCGAGCAGCTTGATACTCTACGGCGTTGGGACAAGCGCTTATGGAGGATGGTTAACCGATGTGCAAGTCCATCTTAATAGACTCAAACACTAGAGCAAAGTACACCCGCAGCCTGTTAGACGCCATCTATGCTGCTCTAAATAAATTAAAAATTAAAATAAATTCCATCATGACCAGAAAATTGAAATACTTTGGCCACATCAAAAGACACAACAGTCTTGAGAAAAAGGTAATGGAAGGTATGGTGCCGGGAAAGAGTGGCAGATGCAGAACAAGAAGACAATGGCACCAAGATGTCAAGGAATGCTTGGGCGTGACTCTGGAGCAGGCTGGAGATTTGGCAAGTTTCTTTCAGACGGGCTGTGATGCAGGCGATGTTCTGCAAAGGACATCATACATGATGATGGGATCAAGATGCTGAGCAGCGCATGAGCTGCAGTGGTCAGCAACCCATAGCTGACTGCTAGCGTCAGAGCCAGCGAAACAGAGCTGCCAAGACCCTTCTACACCTCCACGCAGTGATCCTGGATAACAGGCTGCAGCAGGGCAGACTGGCTAAGGAGAAGGGATCAAAGAGGGAATGCTAACCCGGAACTTAAAAAATGCTTGCTGATGTCGAATGTGTTGGATCGAAAAGTGCAAATATTGCAGTCAAGCTGTAAACTATGACACAACGCATTCCGTTCTCTGGACAACATTCTGCTACTTAAGCCCTTTTAGGGTTTGGTAGTGGGAGATTGAGAACGAACAAAGCCTAGCCATACATGATGATAAGTCTTCTAGAGCAATGAAAACTCTTCACGCCTTTTGTATCCATAAATGAATATCTGCATTGAAATAACCTATTATGTCTATTTTGCTACCAAGATAAATGAAAGATGTCACATCACGTAGAGGAGTGTCTCCCAACACCACATGACTGCCGCTGGATGTATTCATTCTCATAATCTCCATCTTTTCCCTATGATGTATTCTAAGATCAGGTGTCAGAGACCTCTTTTCTTTTTCGGCGTTCATCTTGAAAAGGACGTTGCGTCATTGTTTACAGCGAGGCTGCGATTTCTGCGCCTTCGTCTAACACATCTTATTTCAGCTAGCTTTTTTTAGATTGCCTTCCCACTATGATCTCTATCCCTTAGCCAGACTACACTTATGACTAGTGTAGCCTGTTTCCAAGGCCGCCACATGGAGGCGGAATAGAGTCTTGGTCAGCTATGGTTCGCTGACACTGATGCAAGTAGCCAGCTTTGAGTCACTTGATGCCATCAGCTCATGCACTTCTGTATCTTGACCCCAGAATTCTTTTCAAGTAGCCTATACTCAATTTATTTTGCATTTGAATTTGACAGACAGACATGACTCTACACCTCTAAGTGTGTACTGTGCGTGTATGCTCATGTGAATAATGTGATAGAAAAGTCTAGTCCTCCACGAAGCCCAGATCATTAAGTTGTTTTGTTAAACTCCATTACTGAATTCCATTACTGATTGCAGGTAGACTACAGACGTTTAATAATGAAATAATCCAGTGAATAGCAATCAGAAAATGAAATGCTGAAATGGTGACAAGAGTAATTTTAAGACTGAGTGTCAGTAATGAGTAATGAGACACTCACACACCTGCTGCGCACTGGTAGTGGTTAGTTATCACAAAAGACAAAGACTCAGGTGGCTAACGGCCATTCACAACTCTACATAATATGACATTGTAAACTTTTTGAATTATGTTACTTGTTAGCAATATTCTGAGGAAATTCATCTAATCAAATGGACCATAGTTTTAGACAGTCACAGTCTACTCTAATTATTCATATCACATATCTGATCAACTCAGTCCACGTCTAGTTAAACTAGTTTAGTTAGTAGTATAATTATTATTATTAGTAGTAGTAGTAGTATTACTGTTTACGTGACAACCCACTTTTTAACCTAGCTTAAATCTATTTACCTCACCAAACACCCACTTTGGAATAAGTTCTGAACATGAATGTGATCATTTGAGTAGTTGACTGTTTATAAACTTGTGTTTGCTTACTCAATATCCTGTGTTAGGTTTTCCTGGAAGGCGCCATCATTGTATACTCATCCCGGGCTAAATTAAAGTATACGTATTTAATTTCGAACAATTTATATGAATTAGAATTATAAAATTATCATTATTTTGTGTATTTATTAAGAAAAATTTACCCTTTCTGCTAACATAACATAAATAATGATATGTTAAAGTGGAAGAGACAATCGTTATGGTAACGTGTAAACTAATGTCATAGCAACCAAAATGCGACGAAATTAACTTTGGATAAATGAAGGAAAAAACGTTCAAAGATATTACTAAATATCAATTTTGTTGTTAATTTGTTAACTTAAATTATCTAAAATTAAGGGCTTTTTAATCAAATGTACATTATATTATTGTTGATACGTCGCTAATTTTTATGTAAAAATTTGTTTTATATTCTAACAGCTTCGATTTATTTATTAACATAGTAACACTTGTTTTATTATTGTGTCAAAACTGCCATTGGCAATCAAGTCACTTGTCCCAAAAGATGCACACAATCCGATGTCTCCTGCTATTTTGAAAATATTACGTACAAATTACAAATGCTATCACTTTTTTAAATATTAGATATAATATATTATTGCAAGAGAGGAAAGCGAAGTTCTTTGGTCAACATGATTGTTAAAAAGAGATGAGCATGGGGCATTTGTCATTGGTAAGTTAAGTAGAGATATGTACACCACTTCTTCTCCTTCTTCTCTTCTTCTTCTTCTACTTTTCTCGTACTGCTCTTGCTTTGCGGAGAGGAGGTATATGTAAACTTCTGGTTTGCGCTAGGTGGAAGGTGTGTGCTGCTGTTGAAATTTTGGACTGTTTCTAATTCTTTGATTCCATTTTTCCGTCGTCGCCAGGATTGGAAGCCTCCATCCATGTAGTATGATTTCGCTACATGTTGATCATACTCCATCCTTGTCAGATGACCAAACTACTGTATCTTATGTGCTTTAATATAATAATTAACCGATGCATTCCCCACCATTTTCCCCAACGTGCTGTTGTAAATTTTGTCGTGAATTGTATTTCGTACACAGCGCATCTCGTTTGTCTCGTTCTGACATTTCTGCCTATTTAATATGGCCCCAGTTTGACCCTGATAACATAACGTAGGGATGATCAGCGTGTTTATCAGCGTCTGTTTAGTGGATTTAGTGACACTTGCATGTTTCAGTATCGGGGCTAACTGGTAGTGCAACTTGTTTGTCTTTTGAGTTCTATTTTTTATCTCTCCGTCCAGTCTGCCATCAGTAAAGACACGTGCCATGTAAGTAAATTCCCGTACCTGCTTTAGGGTTTTCCCATCAGAGGGGAAACTTTGAGGTGTCAGTTGACATTTGATTGTCATAGTTTCTGTCTTATCACAGCTGATTTTCATGTCAAACTCTATACAGGCTGACTCGAGACAGATCAGGTGTTTTTGTAAATCTGCTTGTTTATTGTAGAAGAGGCTCTGGTCGTCTGCGAAAATCAATTCATTGATGGATACCTGGCGGTTATTGACTAGATTGATTGTATCCATTAAGATGGTCAATAAAAAAGGGGAAAGCACACATCATTGGCACATCCCACTCCTGACAGTGAACCAATTTGTCTTTCCGACACTTGTCCTACCTGCCTCTTTGCTGTTGTTCAATATGGCTTGCATAGTGTCCAGCAACTATCCACTAACACCGTATTCACTCAAAGAATCCCATAATATACTTCTGCTGACCCTATAAATGTCAAAATGTTACAGAAAGATCCTCAGAATACCCTGGACAGAGAAAAAGACAAATGTAGACATTCGGCAAGAGTTGAGCATAGAGGAGAACTGGTTTATCAATTCCATTTTGGCTAGAAAATGCAAATACTTTGGTCACATCAAAAGACACAACGGTCTATAGAGAACCGTGATGGAAGGTATGGTGCCCGGCAAAAGGAAGGGGTAGACCAAGAAGACGATGGCACAAAGATATACAGGAATGCCTTAGTATGACTGTGGTAGAGGCTGGAGTTTTGGCAAGGGAACGAGTTTATTTCAGACAGACTGTGAAGGGAGCGACGTTCTATAAAGGACATGCTACATGATGATGATGACCCTATAAAAGGTTTTCTTTTGATCAACGAAGGCCACATTTATTTCTCTATTGATTTTCCCTCCAGCTATCCACTGCCTTTCCTAAAGTCATATTATCATTCACTGAGCAAAAGCTCTACCCTAACTTGCACTCTCTGTCCAATACTCTGGCGTATATTTTACACTACACACACAAGGGGGTTTCAAATGAAAACCTGAAATACATTTTGTCGGTTAATTTATTCAGAGAAAGTGAAACACAACTGTTTCAATATTGGATGTAGTCCCCATTGCGTTCAATACAAGTCCCCCAATGCCATAAAGTGCATGCATTCCTATTTTTAATGATCTTGGTCGCGTGTGAAAACCACCCATGCACCAGCTGCTTGGTCTCTTTATCAGACCTGAAAGTCGTTTCTGCTAATGCCCATTTTAGTCGTCCAAAGTCGGGGAAATCACTTAGGGCTTGGTCTGGTGAGAAGGGCTGATGTGGTAGGCACTGAAAGTGGAGGCCTTTGCACGGGCAGTATCGGGTCGAGCATTTTGATGTTGGAAAAGGACACATTTACCCAGAAGTCCACGTCGCTTGGATTTGATTGAAGGTCGAAGATGATTCATGAGAAGATAGGTGAATGTGGCACTGGTGACAGTGTTTCCCTGGGCTGGTTTTTTTAAAATAGTGAGCACTGTTCGCCTTCTGAATTCTATGTGAGTTTCAGAAACCAAATCTGTTTATACATTTGTTGTATTTCTTTCCATAACAGACACGCATTTTGTGATGTGATCAATGGCAGCTCGAAGCATAAAGAAAGCTGTCTTGTTGCAGCTTTGGACGAAACCATGGTAACTCAAATGGGAAATAACTCAGCCTGAGGCAGTTCTGACTTTAATCATGCATTGTTGTTGTATATGAAGAGTTTTAGGTCATTAGGTAAGAAGTTACTTTGTGGTGTTGTTGTTATTGTTGTTGTTGTTGTTGCTGTTGTTGTTGTTGTTGTTGTATATGAAGAGTTTGAGGTCATTAGGTAAGAAGTTACTTTGTGTTGTTGTTGTTGTTGTTGTTGTATATGAAGAGTTTGAGGTCATTAGGTAAGAAGTTACTTTGTGTTGTTGTTGTTGTTGTTGTTGTTGTATAGGAAGAGTTTGAGGTCATTAGGTAAGAAGTTACTTTGTGTTGTTGTTGTTGTATATGAAGAGTTTGAGGTCATTAGGTAAGAAGTTACTTTGTGGTGTTGTTGTTGTTGTTGTTGTTGTTGCTGTTGTATATGAAGAGTTTAAGGTCATTAGCTAAGAAGTTACTTTGTGTTGTTGTTGTTGTATATAAAGAGTTTGAGGTCATTAGGTAAGAAGTTACTTTGTGGTGGTGTTGTTGTTGTTGTTGTTGTTGCTGTTGTAAATGAAGAGTTTGAGGTCATTAGGTAAGAAGTTACTTTGTGGTGTTGTTGTTGTTGTTGTTGTTGCTGCTGTTGTATATGAAGAGTTTAAGGTCATTAGCTGAGAAGTTACTTTGTGTTGTTGTTGTTGTTTTTGTTGTATATGAAGAGTTTGAGGTCATTAGGTAAGAAGTTACTTTGTGGTGTTGTTGTTGTTGTTGTTGTTGTTCTCACATTGTAATCAATGAGGGCCACTTTGTCAACGTTCACTGTTAGCATGAACAGACTACTAAGGAAAAGTTCCAACCATCTGACCAGAGAGATTCAGAGAAAACACGGAGACATCCTTGAAGCTGAAACCAAAAAGTACGAAGCACCCCTTAAAGAAGCTTGGACACTGAGCCAATACTGGTCCAAAATAATTTGGAAGGTTCCAGGGTTAACAAAGAAAAGGGAACAGCCAGCAACAGAACAAAAAATCCACGTTCTACAGGAGCTCAAGAAACGGTACCCTAACAACTCTTGGACACGTGTACACAGATTGGCTTCGGTGAGCGATAACAGAGGAGGCAGTGGAGTCTACGTTGCACACTCAAATGGCGACACTGAAAATCATCCCATACCAGCGGGAAAGACCTCTACCAATTTCAGAACAGAAGCAAGGGCTGTTCACGCAGCAACTCACATTCTTATCAGCCAAAACATAAATACAAGGGACAAGGTAATTTAAATAGACTCCAAGCCATCTCAAGCGTCAAACAGGATAGACTCCAGGAGTGTACTCCAAGCCATCTCAAGCGTCAAACAGGATAGACTCCAGGAGTGTACTCCGAGCCATCTCAAGCGTCAAACAGGATAGACTCCAGGGGTGTACTTCAAGCCATCTCAAGCGTCAAACAAAATAGACTCTAGGAGTGTACTCCAAGCCATCTCAAGCGTCAAACAAAATAGACTCCAGGAGTGTACTCCAAGCCATCTCAAGCGTCAAACAAAATAGACTCTAGGAGTGTACTCCAAGCCATCTCAAGCGTCAAACAAGATAGACTCCAGGAGTGTACACCAAGCCATCTCAAGCCCCAAACAAGATAGACTCCAGGAGTGTACACCAAGCCATCTCAAGCGTCAAACAAGATAGACTCCAGGAGTGTACACCAAGCCATCTCAGGCGTCAAACAAGACAGACTCCAGGAGTGTACTCCAAGCCATCTCAAGCCCCAAACAAGACAGACTCCAGGAGTGTACTCCAAGCCATCTCAAGCGTCAAACAAGACAGACTCCAGGAGTGTACTCCAAGCCATCTCAAGCGTCAAACAAGATAGACTCCAGGAGTGTACTCCAAGCCATCTCAAGCCCCAAACAAGACAGACTCCATGGGTGTACTCCAAGCCATCTCAAGCGTCAAACAAGATAGACTCCAGGAGTGTACTCCAAGCCATCTCAAGCGTCAAACAAGATAGACTCCAGGAGTGTACTCCAAGCCATCTCAAGCGTCAAACAAGACAGACTCCAGGAGTGTACTCCAAGCCATCTCAAGCGTCAAACAAGACAGACTCCAGGAGTGTACTCCAAGCCATCTCAAGCGTCAAACAAGATAGACTCCAGGAGTGTACTCCAAGCCATCTCAAGCGTCAAACAAGACAGACTCCAGGAGTGTACTCCAAGCCATCTCAAGCGTCAAACAAGACAGACTCCAGGAGTGTACTCCAAGCCATCTCAAGCCCCAAACAAGACAGACCCCAGGAGTGTACTCCAAGCCATCTCAAGCGTCAAACAAGATAGACTCCAGGAGTGTACTCCAAGTCATCTGAAGCCCCAAACAAGATTGACTCCAGGAGTGTACTCCAAGCCATCTCAAGCCCCAAACAAGACAGACTCTATGGGTGTACTCCAAGCCATCTCAAGCGTCAAACAAGATAGACTCCAGGAGTGTACTCCAAGCCATCTCAAGCGTCAAACAAGATAGACTCCAGGAGTGTACTCCAAGCCATCTCAAGCGTCAAACAAGACAGACTCCAGGAGTGTACTCCAAGCCATCTCAAGCGTCAAACAAGACAGACTCCAGGAGGGTACTCCAAGCCATCTCAAGCGTCAAACAAGACAGACTCCAGGAGTGTACTCCAAGCCATCTCAAGCGACAAATAAGACAGACTTCAGGAGTGTACTCCAAGCCATCTCAGGCCACAAACAAGACAGACTCCAGGAGTGTACGCCAAGCCATCTCAAGCCACAAACAAGATAGACTCTCACATGAAATAAAATACAACATAGGATTGTTGTCACAAAAAAATATATTTTGTCTTGCAGTAGATTTCAGCCCCTGTGGGATCCATGGAAACAGATGAGTTCGCAAAAGCTGGAAGTGGCGACACGCAGGCTCCCTATCCACAGAACTATAAAGAAGCAAAGACACTCATCAAACGACCCATGAGGACAGAATGGAGAAACCAGCACAAAGAATACAAGCCCGAAAATGACAACATAGACAAACTTAGCAGAGATGGGCTGACAAACATCTTCAGACTCAGAACGGGACATTGCAGACTCAAGGCCACCTCCATAGAGTGGGTCTCAGAGATACCACCCCTTGTTGGATTGTGGAGCACCCAAGCAAACACCAAAACATATCCTGCAGTACTGCCCCATTTATACAGACCACAGAAAGCCAGTCTGGCCTGGGGAAGCGACCATGCTCGAAAAGCTGTTGGGAACGTGCGAAGACCTGAAACTCAGTCTCCTTCGTTAACTTCATCTTCGCCTGTCGGCCCAGTGCATCCGACTTCGGCATGCATTTTATGTAAAGATCTGCTTCCTCTTGCGTTTCTAAGGGTTTGCTTCCCTGGATAAACGACCGGTGCGGTGACTGGGGATTGAACTCAAAACCTTCAAGTTGTGAGCCGTGTTACTTAAACACTTGCCCACGCCGTCCCCTGATAGCCCAGTCAGATATACATAACCATCTGATTACCTGATGGGTAAAGCACTACCTTTTCATGACACAGGTACGGGGTTCAACTTCCGCTACTGGCAGCTTCAGTCGACCCAGCTGTAAATAGAAACTGGCTGACGACTAGGGAATGAAAGACGCCGCGAGAAAGGGAACTGGTCACCCCGCCTCACTTAGTACAATGAAGTCTCTAACACTTTATCCCCGACCCCAGTGTATAACACGAGATTACAAAAGAGAATTAGACATGTTTGATGGTAGCGGAAAACATCAATCCGCATACGATCTCCCTGTATGACCATTCAGGCTTCGGAGCTGTAGATGAGGATTGAAATTACATATGAACTTCATATACAGGGTTTTATAAAAGCACTCGTCTGATTGTATGTGACAGGTAAGCATTTTTGCTTGACGTGTAAATTATCCGTTTTAAATCGGTAATTACGTTTTTAATCGTTACTACATAACAACTCTCCCACGATTATTATTGATATTACGGTTAAAATAGATTGTACACAACCTAGCTTATGATGGTGAATCTAAATGGATCTCCACTACCACAATTTAAACCTACTAAAGCCATTGATAAATGGTACTACAGTACTGAAACTGCCAAGAATGTTCAAGGACACAAACGCCATGCTGTGACAGCAGTGCATTTTCTCTTAAGAAGAAATATGCTAATACTGTGTAAGTAATACACCATATCTTGGTTTGGTACGCATCGTTATTAAGAAATAAAGGTGAATTAGTGTCTAGTTTAAATTTCTTAACATAAATTGCATAAGTGTAGGGGATTCCGGGGCTAAGTGGTTAAGCCGTTGGCCTCGAGTTCAGGTGGTGTGGGTTCGATTCCGGACTCCGCCGTCTTTTTCACGGGTAGTTGATGCGGAGGCCCCCTAGTCGTTTTATCCTTGATTTGCTACTGGGATCGGCCGGCTCGGGACGAGAGAGTGAGGATAAAAAGTAGCGCAGTTACTCCATACTAAAGATAGCGTTAGCAAATAAATTAGGCCATCATCGTCTATGATGGACGACGGCCTTTGCCTTAGTCAGATTATACTGACTGGTAATATCATGGACTGACTGGTAATATCATGGACTGACTGGTAATATCATAGACTGACTGGGAAGCCACCTTAAAATTTGTCAACTCCTGTATATAGACGTTAATTACGTCTTGGTGATATTTCATTTAATTTATGTGTTACCAAATAGCCGACCCCATCTACGCCAGGCATCTTTACCTTAACTTGAGTCCTCTGCTTGTACCAGACTCTGTGTAGAGCGTTCGTGTATGTTGTTGTAAGGCCGGTCCTCCGAGTGATTTCCGGGCCACTGCGGACACTGGAAGACAGTCTGTCGCCTAGGTAAATGAATTCTCGCTGGAAATGATGCTGAGGACCACTGCCCAAGATTTTGAATTTGGGTTTTGTCCAGGAAATATCATCATCATCATCATCATCATCAGGCGCCCGTTCGGTTGGCGTTGGGGATCATGGATGATTGTTTGTCTCACGAAGGAGACTGTGCGTTTCAGGTCTTCGCACGACCCCAACATCTTTTCGAGCATGGTCGCTTCCCCAAGCCAGCCTGCCTCTCTGTGGTCTGTATAAGTGGGGCATTACTGCAGGATATGTTCTCGTGTTTAGTTAGGTGCTCCACATTCTTTCAGGCTGTCCAACATCTGCTCTGCCTACCTCTGGCTCTCTTTCCAGATATCTTTCCGGTTGTTACAAAGTGCTCCAACCCGACTCTTCTCATAACATGGCAGAAAAAAGAATTACTGATTTGTTCTGATCTTTGCAATGATCGTGAACTATACAATTTCAAATGTTAAGGTCACAGCTCAAAATCCTTCAAGGAGCCTGTCAAGATCTGAGAGTCTGTACTTGGTAGGAGGATCAAATCTGACGTCGGCAGGTCTAAAAATACTGCTTAACAGCTGTTGCAAAGTTGGCGTGCAGATGGCAGTTGATAAGTTAATTAATGCATTTAATAATAGATTGGATGCGCATATCTTTTAGAGCAAGGACATGTTAATGAAACTGGTTTTTGTACAGACTCTGCAGAGTCTTCTAAACCAATATAAAGATGTTAAATTAAGTAACGGCAGATGGTTCTTCCATCTAGTTTGAATTTATCTTTTTAATTTCCATAAAAAACACTAACAATAATATTGTTTATTATCTAATTTGTTGGGAGAACTTTTTCGTCATACCCACAATAACTTGACATTTTCTATCAGCAGAAAGGAACAAAATGTCCACATGGATAACCGGAGACGGAAACAGATTAGAGCAAGATGAAAGCGGCCTTGACCTTCAAGTTAAGGAAAGGATGGTTGGCGTAGATGGAGTCAGCTATTTGGTCACTGATAAATTGAATGAAATATCACCAATTACAGAGTCTCTGGAGGTGAATGGCTGTCACAGATTTGAAAACGGGCATACTTTTCAATCAGCTAGTCGAAATACAACTAATGTAGACATGGATGGTTGTCGCTCCAATGAAGACAATACGTCGGTGCACAGTTCCAACCTATTGCCAAATAATTTGAATACAGAACACGCTTTGACCCTGGTACAGACGTACATATCTGAATTGGAGCGAGTCGCATCAAACATTGAGAACATTTTGAAATCCTATTCTGTAAACGTCCAAAACAAATCTGAGGATATTGAAAAAAGATGTTGGTCCTTCTCAGACGAAAATAAATCGAAAGAAACTGAAAATATTTCCAAGTCATTTTCGTCAGAAGTCTTAAGAGAATTTGATGCCGTTGTTCATTCGTGTTCGACAAAGAAGGCAGAAGAACCGGTATACAATGAAGAAATTGTGGAGTTACATTCAGAAAAAGCCTCAAAGAAATCGGAAAATATGGACACAATGTGGAAATATTCTCCAGTTGAAGTGACTTGGGAACCGGTTGGAGCAGAAAAAGTTGTAAAGTCGTTTTCAGTAGAAGTCGTAAAGGAAATGGAAAACTTAGAAACAATGTTGAAGTCACATTTGTTTGACGTCACAAATGAATCAGAATACACAGAAAACGCGTTTAAATCACATTCAATTGAAGTCACGCGTGAACCAGAAAACAAGAAAGATACTTTTCAATCAAATTCGGCTGTAAAGACAAATGAAACAGGACATTACAACGGCATCGAAATATGGGATGCTCCGAGCTGTCCAACTGCTGAACGATTGGAAATTGCCGACGGCAATATATCCAAGCCTCGAGATTTAATGAAAGGTGATTTAAAACTGGCAACTACAGCGTTTAAGATGAAACCACGCCTTAAGAACCAGTTTACATTTGAAGATAAGTTTTCTAATGGATCTATAAATGTTGTCGATGAAAAGGAAGATTGTATTAATCTAATCGGAGAATTGGATAAATATCAAATGCTGAACTCGGAACTCCAGAACACAAACGCTCAATGCACGGAACAAGCTACAAATTCAGGTTTTACATTGCATTCCATTGGCCAGTCTTCTCGCGAGATTAACGCGAGTAAAGAAGGAGGTGACTTGGTCAGTAACATGAACAACAATTGTGCTTGTGGTGCCATAAATAGTCGTGGTATTGGCAGACTTGATTTCAGATTGCAGGGCGCCAAAACTGGATGCTCCAGTGGTCCTTCTTTAAATAGGAACAGAGCTGGCGGGAAAACCGGACATCGTCTCAACCAAAACAGCCACAGTATTTTTAGAGCTGAAAATGACCTTAACGTCTACAGGAAGCTTTTATGGTCTTATGTCCCTGCTGATATCAAAGACTTTTGGATGAAAGGATATACGAAAGGAAAAAATCTTTTCAGTTTTTGCAGGAATGAACCAAAAGGAGTCAATATCGTCAGGCGTGTATTCAAGAATAATGTTCCAACAAAACGTGGAATATCACAAACTATATTTAACGATACAAACAATAATGGAAACACTACCAGCTCGGCGCCAAGAAACTTATCTCTATCCGCTGGACCAACGAGTGGTTCCAGTCTACTTAGTCACGATCAGCTGTCGTTAAAGATAAAAGCACAAACGCTCAAAAATAACAAAGCAAACAACGGCAATGATGTTTTAATTTTTGATGATACGAAAGTCTACTCCTTCACAAAAATTGGAATGAAAAGTAACGAATTAATAGGCAAGGTTTTGTGTGATTTGAGCGAGACGAAAGAGAAAAAAACGAGGCCGTGTCTATTAGATGATGAATGCCAGATTGGTGATTTGAGTGAAAAAAGAAATGGAGACGCTACCGAAATGCCAGAAATAATCAAAATCCGAAACAGGAAAAGCAGACAGTTTGGGCATCTGCCGAACGTGGCACAGGTTAGCCAAGTAAAGGATTTCACAGGAGAGACACATCGAGTTGTCAAGTCGCTTTTCTGTGAAATAGAAAAATATGACCACGATACGTTGTTTGACTTTAACAGCAAGGACACCAGCCGAGAAGGAAATATAAAAACGGAGCAACTTCTTACACGCACTGAGATAGAAGGTCGGTATACAAAACTAAAGGCGGATGCAATTGTAGGAGAAACGGGGAAACACGTGCAAATAGACCAGATCTCTGAGTTGGAGCTTGCGAAAAAACAACTGACAAAAGAACAAATGAATAAAAAAAGGACGAGAAAGACAAGAAGATTAAATAATGGCGACAGCATGGATAGAAAACATAAAAGTCAGAACGAGATACAGATAAATAATTCTGACAGTTTGAGACTGAAGCATACTATTCATGATAGTAGTGTAGCCAATAGGAGCGGTCTTGCACTGATTGACTCAGGCGATAAGCGTAACTTAATTTATCCTCACAGTAAGAAACAATCCACGTTCAAAACTCAAAGTCCGGTAACTACTGAAGATAGATGGGCTTCGGCTACAGGCAGCAAGGATTTGAAGAGATTTACCGATAAGAAAATCGAGTGTTCAAGGAGCAGAGATTTACCGCTGAGAATTTGCAAAACTTTCAAACAGGCCGAAGTAGACGCATACTATGTCCCCGATAGAACCAAAAGGCTCACTGTTGAATGCCCAATTGCAGACTTACTTGTTCACACGACGTATGTGCGTCCAAATCCAAAACAATCTGAAAATGAAAGACATATCGGAAGCCGCCATCGTTCAGGCAGGATTTATCTAGGCGATGAAGAGGATTTTATCAACACGAATGGCACTAGAAGACTTATTTGTGAAGCAGAATGTTTCTCAACCAAGGACCCGAAAACGAAGAATTTAGTCATTGAAAATGGGACACCAGCTGTTTGTCATACTAAAATAAATGATATGTCCGACGGGGAAAAGAAAATGAAGAGGTTTAATAATACCGTCGAAGTAGGTGGAAAGGAGCTCGTGGAAAGCGAGTTCGCTGATATTGGATCTCGTGACATTTCTGCTATGTGGTACAACATCAGTCCCATGACAATGACAGGGAATTTCTTTATCATTGGCGCGGGTAAAAACATGAGTCCATTTCTGAAGATGAGAAGGCTGCGCTCAATTATTGCCAAGGATGAGACAGGTAGGAACCGTAAGGAAGGAGCAGAAGCTGTATATGTCATGGGAGATGACTCCTTTGAAAGAAAGAACGTTTCTTGCGACGCTGGCACATGCAGTGGAAGTGGTGATCATCGAACAGAGGCGAAAAAACGAGTCGCAGGTAGTAATAAAAATAATAATGATAATAATAATAATAATAATAATAATAATGGCGTCTATGGACAGTGCACTAGGACAACATGCAGTGATGTTAGAGAAATGCTACCTGATAAAACGTTCCCAGGAATGCATTTCGGCTGCGTAAAATTCACAACTGCAGACGGTGATCAAAGATTGGTGTTACCTAATTTTAGATCTCACTTTATGGGTAATGTTTACTGTAAGAACATGAATACAGCCGGTGATAACAGAGAAGAGCTACCAAATAAACTATCACAGTTTATGAGTAATGTTTACTGTAAGAACACGAATACAGCCGGTGATAAAAGAGAAGAGTTACCAAATAAAGTATCCCAGTTTATGAGTAATGTTTACTGTAAGAACATGAATACAGCCGGTGATAACAGAGAAGAGCTACCAAATAAAGTATCCCAGTTTATGAGTAATGTTTACTGTAAGAAAGTGAATACAGCCGGTGATAACAGAGAAGAGCTACCAAATAAAGTATCCCAGTTTATGAGCAGCAGGCGAAGAGCTGTACGCGGAGAACATAGAATAATAAGGCACAACATAATGTCCGAAGAGGTGCATCTCGTCTGTGGTAAGTGCGGTATTTCTTACATTAGGTATAGAAAGTCATTACTTAATAAAAGGTCACGGTTTAAGCGTAATGTCTGCGAGAGTAATGAACAAGCAGGAGATAATAATAAAGAAGTGTTACCTAATATTGGATCCAGGTTTGCGCGGAAGGTATGCCGAACCACAGACGGTGAACATACAAAAACAATACTTAGTAAAACTTCCTATGGAGTGCACAATGTCAGCGAGAAGTGTATAATTACTTCCGATGATCACACAGAAATTTTCTCTGATAAGATGATCCAGATTATACATAACGTCTTCTGCGATTTGAATGCCATAGTTTTGAATATAGTTTGGCTGTTCAGTTGCAGAAGGGTGAATTATGCTGCATACTGCAGTGACTTATGCTGGGATATGAGACTTGTGGATATAATGAATTCTTTGTGTGTATACTACGTGGGAGAAGATGTTAAGAGATGCATTGTTGTCGCAAGAAATCAGTATTGCGGATTGGCGGGAAGCGTTTTCCTTTCGGGATTACAGACTTTGTCAGAAATTAGTGAACCTCTCCAGATTTCGGTGGAGACTAATATGAATAACAGCAGTGCTCAAGAAAATAAAGAATTGCTAAATATGGATGGCAGAAAATGGATAGAGAGAACCTTAACCTCAACCGGAAAGTGGGACAGGTCAAGGTTCAACTCTCGACAGAGGAAGAGCCAAAGCGAAAGAGAAGGTATCAATTTTTGCTTGGAATGTCAAGCCACTAAGCCTGAGCCTAGTCACATGAACTTGGAAGAGACAGATTTTGTGTCGCAGGTTCAGGCAACCGATATTAACCCGGAAGCTGGTACTCAAACCTGGGAGCAATATATGACCTTGTGGGGGTCAGATTTATCTACCAGATTTTCAAAGAAAAAGTCACCTGGAAAAGACGGTTCTCCTCTCAGTACACAACATATTAGCATGGGAGCTCAATGGACAAGTCAGACCGGGGGCACAGAATATTATCGTAAACTCTTCACACCTAGTAGTAGGCCTAGTTCACGTGGCCTTCCCCCGGGGTCATCTAAGCAGGAAATAGATACACAGGTTGAAGCTACTGACATTAACCCCAGCAATATTACGCAAACTGAAAATTCACCTTCACTGGCCAATCCCGGTTTCACACAAAAATCTAAAATGAAGGTGAAGCCATCACATCCTTCAAACAACATATTGGGCGGGAGCCCTGCAATCGGTAAAGTACCAAATGGTTCATTTGTAGATGCCAGAGGGAAGAAATATAAGAAAGTGTCCCCTGATATCCCAGTATCGATTATAAAACACGCGGGAAGGGAGAAAAACATTCCAACAGCGGTAACTAGCCAGAACCTCAAACACCAATATCAGCCACAACCTTTTCCAAACCAGGAATTTGACGATTCCTACGAATTCCAACTTAAAAGCGCAATTCTCCCCAAATCAAAGATTTCGAGCAGTGAACGAGTTGGATCGGGCGCACACCGCATCTTGCTTCCGTTGCACGAAGACAGTATGGATGCAAAGAAATTTCATGTTGACCTAGATATTCTGGACGGATGTAAGAGGCTTAGACAGCAGGGCTTCCAGAAAGATGATCAGCTCCCCAGTTTTCAGTACGGCTATGGAAGTGAAGGACCTATACAGCAGATAACATATCCTACAGATGGTTTTGATCCCATCTTCAATCGTTTGTATGGAGAGGGCAGGTAAATACGTTGACACACCAGTGATTCTCTCCTTCATCTTATAGCATTGGAGAGTGGGGTGAGCGGGGCGTGCTATATGTCTCATCTAAATAGCGTGACATGCCTACAGATAATCAAACCGCACCTTGACGTGGTGCTTTTTGTTTCCGCTAACCAGGATCTTTTTTTTTTTTTTTTTTTTAAATTTCGTTCGCCTTATTTTCTCTATTTCCGTATGGCGGTGTGCGTTGCACTACGGTTTTTATTTTGTGCCTGTCGGCTCAGTGCATCCGACTTTGGCAAGCATTTTATGTAAAGGTCTGCTTCTTCCTGCATTTTCTAAGGGTTTGCTTCCCCGGAGTAACGACCGGTGCTGTGATGGGGATCGAACCCAGCGCATTCGGTCGTGAGTCATGTCACTTAACCACTAGCTCACGCCTCCCCCGCCCTAACCTGCCTCTGACAAATTGCGAGCAATTGGCGCAAACAAAAAATGTCTCGCCGAGTCTCATCTTAGACATGAAATCCCGTTGAAACGTCACATTCCACGGCTGACTAAAAAACGGAACTTGCATGTGTCAATTATCAGTGAAACTATAATAGCGTATTTGGGAAACAAAGACGAATATGTAGCTAGTTTCAGGGCAGGATTCTGTGAAAGGCTTTCTCTCAGCGGTGATGTATTGTGTATTTACTGTGAATATGTTTTATTTCTCTGTGTGGAGCATGGATTGATTATAAACCTTGGGACAATATGAGTTCCGTTATTTAGTCGGCCTTTGAATGTGACGTTTCAAAGAGATTTTCCCTGTGAGTCCGACAGCTTGGGCAAATCCTGCCATAGCAGGTGCTCCATTAAATACGACAGATCATGACCTACTTTAATAATAGGCCGGCGCAGTGACGGGAAAAAACAACCTTTGTAACGTCACATACTACGTCCTACTCGATAAAAGAACTATTAGGAGTTTGTAACTACTGGTGACTTTATGAATAACATTATGCATTACAGAAACACATTGCTAGATGGAAATTTAGTAAAAGGATTTATCTAAAGTAGGTCAAGGGCAGATGCTGGGTCCATCAGCACTTATGCATGTCCTGGTTCTGATTGAGGCCTCGCCCAGGAAGCATTCTTGGTTAAATAAGCCACAGCCTGTCCTAGCATGCCAGTAAGTAATGTTTTCTCATAGCAGTTACACTACTGTCGAGAAATGACCACGATTTATGCCCCTATATCACGCACCCATCCTGTGTCACTCACTGACCATGTGTCAATCAACCTTTTAATATTCAGTACGGACTGATGAGGAGCAGCGTAGCGCAGTGGTTAGCGCATTGGCTTCGCATCTGAGTGGTCCTAGGTTCATTCCCCAGTTGAGGCGGTAATGTTTTTTCAGACCGCAATGGCTCTCTGGTCGATCCAGCCTTAAATGGGTACCTGTTCAGTCCGGGAAGTAAAAGCGGCGAGGGAGAGGAGATGGCTACCGCCATCATATAGCCGAGCCTTTGAAATGTGAGATCGCTAACACCTCACACCCCTACGGCAGTAATGCTATGTTACTTTACTTTACTTTACCGACTGACACAGTTTGAATTGAATTTCTATCGAAGCTATATGTTAAAGTTAATGGATGGAACTACTTCATGTCTCACTACCTCGCCATCATGATCGTGTTCCTATACATAACTGCTGTGAATTGCCGAAGGGAATGTAGTCCCACAGGAGATACAACAGTCGAGGATGAAGTGTTAGTGGCTTCACTGAACTAGGCTTCATCATTGTATGAGATGAGATCTGCACTTTTTCGTTCATTCCCAGATCAAGGCCCCAGTTTCTCTTACATCCTCAGATCAAGGTCCTAATTTCTCTTACATCCTCAGATCATGGTCCCGGTTTCTCTTACATCCTCAGATCACGTTCCCATTTTCTTTTACATTCTCAAATCATCACATCAAGGTCCCAGTTTCTCTTACATCATCGGATCAAGGTCCCAGTTTCTCTTACATCCTCAGATTAAGGTCCCAGTTTCTCTTATATTCTCAGATCAAGGTCCCGGTTTCTCTTACATCTTCATATCAAGGTCCCGGTTTCTCTTTCATCATTATATCAAGATCCTAGTTTCTCTAACAAAGTATACTGTTGTTTCAATGGCTATTTTTGTTTTTTTAAACCTGTGCACAGTTTTTGTGCACAGTTATTCCTGGCGGTGATTGGCTAGACTTTTTATATCCATATCCATAATGAATAACAGGGATATCACATATCCTTGTCGCCCCCCACTCCTCACTGTCAATCAAATTACCACGATAAATAAGCGGTTTACAAATAAGTTGCTTAGTTGCTTTTATTTTTGTGTTGTTCTTTGTTCAAGACAAATACCTAATGATTGCAATGTAGTATAATTGTATTATTGCTTCGTACCGGGTATTTAGTTCCCTCGCTTCTGTCTAGTTCACATACGGCTTATAGAGTCTGCCTGTGTACGGCAATGCCACCCCGCGGGCAATGGCTTTGGCTGGCCGGCTAAACTACGTGAGTGAAATGACAAAAAGGGGAGCTCATCCCTGGCAAGTACACACAGCTGCTGGCGGAAGAGGCGGAAGATCTGCCTGTTAGACGACTCCGAAGGCAGTATCTAGAAACGTCTAGTATCGGGCTAAGGGCGCACGCACTAGGGACCAAAGCCGGTAAGCGAACAGAACAACGTTTAGAAAGCAATGGTAAACTACTGCACGAAAAATGCCGTAAAAACCTATGAACGCATGAGCCTGTGGTGGAAGCGAGTTCTACAAAGGACATGCTACATGATGGTGATGATGTCCCGCTATAAATGTTGCGCACGTCACGAACCATCGACATTTGATTGGGCAGAAATTTGCAAGGTACGTGTCGCCGGGCAACATTATTACTATACGTTATTGGGACTAGAGTTACCGCGGCTGCTTTTTCGAAATTACATCCCCTTACTGGAAGTGGGTACCTTGCGCGTCTGCTTCATTCATTGCCATCCCATTGTGGTGTTGCTGGAATCTGCATGCTTGTGAAATATGGACTGTGTATATCAGACATGCCAGATATCTTAATCTGTTTTCTCTGGACCTGTCTTCGTAGGTTGCCGAGGATCAGGTGGCAGGACAATGTGCCTAACTCTGACAGTCTTAGTAATGCTAACATGGTGAGCATAGGTAAACTTCTGTAAATAGGTCAGCTAAGATGGACGTGACATGTTGTTCGCATGTCAGATGAGCACATCCCAAAACATCAGTTACAGTGTGAGCTCGCACGATGTAGGCGCTTTCCAGAAGACAGAAGAAACACTTCAGAGACTCCATGAAAGTTTCAGTATGGATATCACCATCTGGCAGCTGCTTGCACAAAATCATACCACCAAAGGTGCTCAGATGGCAGAGAGTAAAGCCATCGCAGAGGCTCAGCGAGAGCGTGCTGTCCGCACACAAAATACAAGGGGCTTGTTAAAAGTCTTTACCCTGATCATGAAGGAGTAGGAGAAGAAAGTTGAAATTGGGCACAGTGCTTATTTCTTCTCAATGTAGCAACCACCTGAATTTATTCATTTCTGCCATCTTTTCGTGATCTTGAAAAAAACCTTCGGAACAAAATTACCTATTTTTCGAACTAAACCAGTTATGACGAGCCAGTGTGACATCTTCGTCACTGTCACAATGATTTCCTTTCAGTTGTTTTTTAAGTTTTGGGAAAAGAAAAAATCTGGGTCATAATAGTGGGCCCACGTCTCATCTACTGTCACCATGGTCTGCAATTTTTGGGACCCACACATTTTGAGCAACTGGCCACAGCAATCAACCCACGTTTGTTTCTGTTCACATGTCAGCAGACGCGGGACCCAGCGGGCAAACACTTTTCTCATGGTCAGTCTGTTGTGTAAAATTCTAAAACTTTCATTCAGTTTTGCTGACCTGTATATCTCTGCAATTGTCATTTTCCTATCCTGGTCAATGATTCCCTTCACTCTTGTAGCATTTTCATCGCTGCACTCTGTGGATGGTCTTCCTGATCTTGGAAGATCAGCAACATGGGAACGGCCATACTTAAACTGCCTACACCAGTTTTTTACAGAAGCATATGGAGGACAGAATTCCTCAAACACTGGTTCCATCTCCCTGTGTATTTCTGTAGGTGTTTTTCCCTGCAACATCAAGAATTTTATCACAGTTCTGGCCTCTGATTTCTCCATTGATCTGACAAACCGTTAGAGTAGCAGATCCAGTCAATAAGGTGTGTTGCGCCATGCACCATACCGGGTAAACACGTCGAGGAGGGAAATTCATACTTCTCAAGTCCAGTACAAATTGAATGAGCTACATATGTGCCAAATTTCAACTTTCACCTCCGACTCCTTCATGGTCAGGGTAGAGACCTATGACAAGTCTCTTGTACGAACGATGAATCGGCAGCGGCCTCATCGCTTGTGTGCGTAGAATGTGGCCGGCAGTGCCGATCATGAATTGGTTAAATTCACAAGAAAACACATTTCGCAGCAGAATTGTGATGCTGTCGACATCATTCGTTGCGATGGGCAACTATTATTACCTAGAATTAATATGCAGAAATGTAAAGAGACAGAATGAGGAACGACGATATTCGAAGTATAGTCGACACTACGTCTTGTGTCGAATACATTTCCAGGCAGAAAATACGTTGGTTTCGTCATCTCATGAGAATGCACCCTCATCATCTTCCACTGATGGTTTACAATGCTGGTAGATCTGGCTACTGGACAAGGGGGTGGCCCCGAGGTAGGTGGATAGATAACATTACAGTAATTGTGCAGCTACAAGGCTACAATTGACCGACGCAACGCACTTGGCGCAGGATAAACGACTTAAGCTATCACTACGGTAAACGGCACAAGTGGAAAGAAAACTAACTAACTAATGTAAAGAAAAAGACAGTGGTATCATATCCTGCTGTTGTTGTTTGCGAATACCCACGACGAGTAGGTTACTCTTTTGTGCGTCCTGAAAAAGACGTGAAGTGTCGGGTTGCAGTAGCTTTCCTCACATCCCTAGCGTCCTAATGAATGTGGACCTGGGTCCTCCAGGCGGTTGTGTTAAGCTTGGGCTTTATCTGAGGGTCACTCACTACTACGGAAATCACGTCGATCCTTCACCTCAGACAGCCATGAAGACAGCCCGTTTCCAAGGATGGCTACGAGGAAGCCTGGGCGAGGGTCTTTGCCAGCACGTTTCGGCTGACCTTGATTAACATGTCTGATCCGTATGTTGTGCCTGGCCAGACGTTAGTCTTCCCCTATCAAAAACTACCGACTTCAACGCGCGGGACGTCACATCCGCGGAGACACATACTTTAAGACAAAAGTCTTGAACGTACCATCACAATGAATAGCGTGAGCTCTGCCATAGGTTAAAGAAATACTAAAATACATGTTCATTTTTGTCATCCCTACAGAGGAGGCTCCACCGAACAGTGGATCTACAAGGAAAGTGATCATGCCCCGCTTAGCAATGATGTCAGCAATCTAGGTAGGTATCAACTTTGCACACGACGCCGTCCATCAACTTTACACACGGCGTCTTCCATCAACTTTAATCGTGTGACTACCACTACTACTACTACTACTACTACTACTACTACTACTACAACTCAAACTACTACTACTACTACTACTACTACTACAACTACTACTACTACTACTACTACAACTACTACAAATATTACTACAACTCAAACTACTACTACTACTACTACTACTACAACTCAAACTACTACTACTATTACTACTACAACTCAAACTACTACTACTACTACAACTCAAACTACTACTACTACTACTACTACTACAACTCAAACCACTACTACTACTACTACTACTATTACTACTACAACTCAAACTACTACTGCTACTACTACTACTACTACAACTCAAACCACTACTACTACTACTACTACTACTACTACAACTCAAACCACTACTACTACTACTACTACTACTACTACAACTCAAACCACTACTACTACTACTACTACCACTACAACTCAAACTACTACTGCTACTACTACTACTACAACTCAAACTACTACTACTACTACTACTACTACAAGTCAAACT